>CM008235.1:3537321-3557071 GCA_002278615.1 Pogonus chalceus
AAGCGGATGGGGTTACGCTTAAAATTGCATACATGTCTTGGAAGAAGACACTTTAAGCTTGTTTTCCTCAAAAGTTCATCAAAATCGATTGAAACTACGCCGAGTAATGACGGTTTGAAAATGAGCAAAATTTCACGAATTTCAAGTGTCTCATTTTTTTTTTCCTCCAGTGTATTATTTACTACTTTTTTCTATTTATTTTCTATTCTTTTATTACATTTATAATTTTTTATGAATTATTTTTAGATATATTAAATACTTTAATTGAATATTTTCTTTAGCAATTAAAAGAAATCATCTTTTGAAACATTTCAATTCAAAAACAAATAAATTGTTTTTAAATATTTATGTCCAATCAAATCTATTTTATACTTATTATTATTCTCAAATTATATTCAATTAAAATAAGTTTAATCTGTGCAATAATAAATATTAAAAGTTTTTTAAAATTGAACTTAATTATCAATTTGTTTTACTAAGTGCTAACCGCAATTATTTTGAACGTAGATTCCCAAATTCCTATATCAACCTCGAAGATCCATATCAGCAAAAAAATTAATAAATAAAATAAAATAAAGGGGATTCATTATTTGTAAATGAGGGCCCACGGAGCAGATCATTTTTAAAATTTAGGCTTTAATGTCTTATTACGCTTATTACAGATTAAGTAAATATTTATAACTGACATAGAAATTACTTATATATTATTCATTTTTAAAATTTTTCATACTAACATAGAATCAAAATGTATATGCACAAATATATTTAAATCAACAATAATTAATAGGAGTATTATAGACAAACTTGATAAACAATATCTTTAATAACAATCTAAAGTTTTTAACCTTAATCACGCAAAATTTTATTGTTTACTCAGAATTCAAAGACCAGTTAATAAGCACCGACCCATAGTTTTGAACATTAACTTTTAAATAAGCGAAATAATTAAAATCGGCATTCAGATATATACATTCGAATATGTGTACAGTTATTAAAAATACTTTTATTATTATTATAATTTTCTAAAAATAATTGTTAGAAAATACTTAGAACAATGTTTGCTTTTTCTTTAAACGGTAAATATAATAAACAGATTTGGTACAGCAATGGTTAATCCCTTTTTATCTACAGCAAACTTATCTAGAAATCTCTAAATTAAATATCTTCTATCTATGTTATTTATATATAATATCCAAATGAATTTAGAAAAATTCAATATTGAGAAGACAAGGAATCTACAGATAACAAAAAATCGCAAAGTGATCTACGAAGCAAAAAGTTTGGGAACCTCTAATCTAGAATTTCGAAATTTGGTGTGTAGAACTATATTTTATAAATATATTTTTGTTTCTTTTGTATAATAATATTAAAATAATGTTGGTAATTATAAAATTTTCGAAATACTTTAACAATTGATTTAATGCAGACGAAGCATATATGCTACGCCAACAAATCATAATGGTGCAGAAATAGTGCCACGTAATGGCAGACCACATAAAAGCTCGAAGGGGGTCCCTGTCTTCTCGTACGTTTTTTACGCGGCCGGTTTTCCAGCACAAAAATCGTAGTGGGTGGCCTGGCGCATCATAAAAATGTGTTCGGCACTTCGACAACTTCAATTCGATGTGCTTGACCGCGCCCCGATATTACAACGACCAGCGACCAGCTTTGCCATCACCATCCACCATCGACATCGTAGCCACAATCAATGCTGCCAACTGTTGTGGGTGGGTGTAGTTCTCGCAAAAGTCCCAAGTTGAAGAGGACATGGCGATAATGTACAAAGTTCTATCGTTTTTCACGTAAGATGTCAGCATACCATGCGACACATTTTTACTTTCTTTTTTCTTTCTTTGCTTCTTTGCCTAGTCTTCCATGCTTTGAACAATTGATATATCGATTCTACAATTACTTCGTTTAGATAATTCTCAGTTGATAACAAAATTTTAATTAGATTTTACTTTATTTCTTATTTATTGATAACTACTATCGAAATGTGACAGTTTCCATTATTATAACTTATAAAATATGTTGGACATTTTGATTTTAAAACACAATTAAAGTAAAAACAAATGAATATATTCTTTTGTTTATATTTAACAGCAAATGTAAATAAATTTTTACAAAAGATATATCGAAATATATAAAAAGAGATGCAGTAAATAATAAAATTAATAATTCTCACTTTTTCTTTCTTCTATATTCGCATATCTAAAAACAATGTTTTTCTCTTTTTATGATCTCTTTTGTATACAGGGATATGTAAATATGACCATTTTATTTCATGGAAATGTGTGCACTCTAATTGAGTTATAGTACAACTTTCCTACGATGTAATTTTTCTTTTCTCTAGGGAGTATGCTTTTACTGTATTGTTCGAAGGTAGATACTTTATGCATAAATCGTAATTTTATTATTTCCAGGAAAAAAGGCTGGTGGTAATGTTTGTATATTTAATACTCGCTTTGTGGTTTGAGAGTTAACTTCGTTATATGCTCGTATTTATGACAGAAAGTTATCATTATGGATTTTGGCGTTCTTGCGCAAAAATATTACTGTCGTAAAAAGTAATTCATTTATCTTGCATATATTTCATCAAAATATTAAACTTCTTGAATAATCTTCTATAAAATTGTGCAAATATTTTTAATTTACGACATTTTAGTTGGAAATTTGAAAATGTAAAATTCTTGCATATTGATTTTTTAATTAAGGTATATAAACAGGTAATTCACTTAAAATTCCATTGGTACTTTGATACAATGTAATTTACTTATAAATAATTAAGAAGATTTGTACCTTAACGACATATGATAACGTGTTATTATTTTCTTATAAGCTAAACATTATTCCGTGCTTTTTTCTTCTTCATTAAATATTGAAATATTAGTTTAAAATATTCAATCTCTTTATGAAATTTCTATTTACCGCATTGTAACCAGAAAGTCTTACGGGAAATTTCGCAAAAATCACTCCTATTTTTAAGGTATCGATTAAAAAACTGTATTTATAATAAAAAAAATATAGTTTTTCAAACTTTACTTTTCCTAATAATAATTATAAAAAGTGGTAAATTATTGAATGAAATTTAATTTTTAAGTATAAATTTAGTGCATTTCATTAACACAGTTGGCAACACATTCTGNTCGTTCCCGCACATGGTATGTAAATAACTATTTTGTTATATTTCAAAGATGTTTAGGAATTTAAATACTGTTTTCATCAAGTACTGAGTGAAATTTTGTAATCAATTTTATATTTTATAGAAACCATTTATTACGACAAGAAATTAGCAAAATCATTCGTAATATCCGATTGTCTTTATATTGGTGGTAGAAATATTTTGAATGCAAAACAGAAAATAACCATTTTTTATCTAATTATGTGTTTAATAACATATCATATTAAAAATTTTCAATATTTCTTTTAGAAATATATTAATATCTAGGTATTATACTTGTAACATGTTCAACTTTTTAAATTTCTATTTTAATTTTTACATCTCATTATCGATTCAATAGTATTAAAAAATATTTTAATTTCAAAGTTTCAACAAAATCATATGGCTAAATATTTAGCAGTAGTGTTTAAATGTTTTTTGTGAATACTAAAATGAAGTATGGTACAATTAATATTAAAAAAACTAAGGTTTTATTTAAGAAATATTAAATTATAATAAATTAAATTTTCTCATCACATAAGTGTGCATCAAGCAGCAATAAAAAGTTGAATTTGGCTGCAACAATAAAAATATAGTTAGTAGACTACTTAATTTTATTAATAAACTGTAGGTATGTATTTAATTTTCAATCATATTATTATTTTTATATATCTTTATGTTTAGTTAATTACTATAATTATTAAAGAATTCTTAAGAATATTTCTAATAAATATAATAAAAACTTTGCTTCTCTCATCATATTGTAATAATTTTAACAAAATAATGAGTCTATTTCGAGAATATCGCAATTTGATAATAGAAAAAAAATTAAAACATATATTTATTTAAACTTTTGAAATTGCTTTTTAAAATATAACATTTAATAAAACGGTATTTGAATAATATAATGCAAAAATAAATTTCCATTTATCTGAACATATTTCTGCTGTTGATCCGTACAGTACAATTCAACATCTGGTATCCTTGTCTCTATTATTTTGTGGTGCATTCGTTCAAGAAACGGTTTCTTCAACGACACATTGCGGCGCTTTTATTCCCGCCGTTCAACGCCTGCAGTAGAACGACGCCCGCGAATACAACTGTTACTACCACCAGCGAGAAGTAGGAGAACACAAGCAGAGGTGTACTATATGTATATGGTACTGGCCAAGCCTGAACCTTGTGGCCGTGTTGAAATGTTCCTCGTTCGGTCGTCTGCTTTCTTGTCATTTCGAGTGCATTTTCGTTTTACGCTTGCCGTGACGCAAACTTTGAATCGTAATGAGATTGCATTGTTGCAGTTATTGCAATGCTTTTGTCTGGTTGGTTGAATATTTTTCGTAGATTTTTGATGATATTTTTATTAGTGGATATAAAATCTACGTGCCTGCTTCTTTGATCATTGTGTTACGGCTTTTAAATTGTATATTTATTCAATTTACTTCTATTTTACTAGCGATATGTTTATATTATATAAATAAATAAATTTTACTTAAGGAACTAGTAAATTGTTTCAGCACTTGCATTTTGATTTTATTATCACATAAAACTATATTGTTTCCAGTAATCTATATGAATTTCTAGCTTTACTAACACAAATATAAATCAAATAAAAAATTTATAACATAAAATAAAATGACAACAAAAACTTTACACAGTTTTTATTCAAATAACATAAACAAAAAATTAATTTACAAAGTTAAAATATCGATTTAAAAAATTTGTTTCAGATTTGTAAAAAGCCTTTCATCATTTTATAAATTGTTAATTTTAATAGATACTATTTAAGTTTGTGAAGCAATGTTATACACATATGTATAAAAATATAAATTTAAGAAAAAACTAAAAATAAATAATATAAAAGCAATAAAATAAAAAATTGAAAACGTTTTTGAAAAACAAAGCATTGTATTTCACGGTAAATAATACATTGTAGTTTTATTTTGGAATTGAACAAACTGCATATACATACATGTTTTTAGGGATTGGTAATATGTATTGTGTAAACAACATGTATATACATACATCACTAATGTAACAACGTGTTAATTCCTTGTGAAAAAGTGATTTTTGTCAGGCACCAGTTTCATAATTCATGCCGTCGTCACTGGTATACATCAAGTAATTAATAACGCAAAAACGACACGGTATAGGAGCGAGCTTTCTCGGATTATCCCGTCACATGATGTGTTAGTTCACTAACGAACGGAATATTCTATCTACATGCGCTTGTAATTATTTATTTCGTTAGATAAGTATGCTCCTATATATGCATGCACGTATATACATATTTTAATTTCAATATCATTCTGTAAAACCAAATAGATACCTAGATACTGTTAGAAGTTCTGATGTCAATTTTAAAATTAATCCTTTATCAAGTTGGTTTTCATATTATTAACGTATTATTTTTGTTTCATATGTATCCATATTTTATAATATGATAACACAGGTGTATAAACGAAGAATAGTTACAACTGAATTTCAAATATAAAATATAATCAGAGGTACAGAACTCTCAAATTGATTTAAAAGTCGGTAATAGTAACTGGTAGTAGATTAAAGTTAAAAATTTGAAAGAAGACTAACATAGCTTATACTTCAAATTCTGAAATCAACTGACTCATAACTTTAAAAAGTAATGTTGTGAGTAAAATTTTATTAAGTGAAAGATAGATAGAGGTACTTAACTTTCAAATTGTTTTGAATATTTTCAAACAACTGATAGTATGATTCAGCTAAAAAAATTTTCAAATCAAAATTTACAAATACTTAATATATGAGACCTGAACAGTTCGCTTTTAATTCTAAAATCAACTGATTCAAAATTTTAGAAAGTGTTATTTTAATTAAAATTTTAACAATTGGAAGATAACGATAAAAAACTTTCAATTTTTTTGGATAATTTATAAAGGGCTGGTAGTACGATTAATCTAAAAATATGAAGCAGATAGTCTTTCTTTTTGAATAAAAAATTACAATTACTAAATATATGAGATTTTGGACATCTGACTTATAATTCTAAATTTAACTTTTTGAAAGTAATGTTGTTGGTAGAATTGTTTTAATAAGAAAATTGATAGAATAAATAGACAAACTCCTTGTATCTTATTAATAAAATCATTATTTTTATTTAAACTAAATTTAAGGATACTTTTGATTAAAATTTAACTTAAATAATAAGTATTAATAATAACTTAAATATTTTTAATTTACTATAGAAGTTAATTCGTTTATAAAATTATGTTGGTAAGCTTACAATTAGATAATGTTTTAAGATTGAAATCTGTCGCTAAAGTGAAAAAAGCAGAATGTATAAAACTATTTAAAAGAAAGCATTAGTTCTATAAATTATAATGAAAAGATATTTTCAATTTTGTTAATAAATTAAATAATCTTTATTTTCTTTTTATTTATATTTAGAATAAAATCTTAAATTGGTTGTATTAAAAAATGATAAATTTGTAAATTTGTATTTTCTCAATTTTTAAGTTTGTTTTTGTAATAAATAAAATATAGAACTTAAAACTTTAGATATCCGGAACATGTTTAGAAGATTGTGTTGTAGTTAAAGGTTGTATTTATAGAAAATAAGATATGAGTGTTTTCAGTGAAACAAAATGCTACATCTAACGAACAAAATGGTAATATAGTACAATAGCCAATAATAAGTTCAGCTGTACATGAAAACTTATATTTACATAGTAGATTATTCAATAACATAACTGGTGTATTTACAGCGTGCACAATGTAAACGTGGTAACCAGGCGTAGAGACGAACGACTATGCTTGTATACATTATTCTGGTCACACGTAGACGAGTAATAACAATTGCTGTAAACAATAGCGACTACGCAGACCAGCGTAAAATATGCGAAACAATGGAGCACCGAGCGTTTCAAAATTCAGCAACGCTGTAAAACGAAATGAAACTACGTTCATTCGCTGATATCTACTAGCAACATGGACATTGCGCGTTCTAGGATAGGAAAGGTTACACATGGCTGCTGTACTGTGTACTATCAAATTCAACCGTAAAATTTCCCTATTTTCTCACTTTTCAGTTCTCTTCTATCCAATATTTTTCACTAAACTTAATACTTATATTTTTGCATAAATATTTAAAATTCTATTTTACAAAATAAATCATTATAAAACAAAGAAAACTTTCAACTTATATTTAATGGATAAATATTACGAATATTATGTTAAAAGAGTTTTCCTATCTGATAAAATATTTTGCGCTTAAAGCTAGAGTCCAGAAAAAATTAATTTAATTTCAAAATAAGTACTCAATATTTGATTTATTTACTGATATAATATCAGGATGACCAAGCTTTGCTCAGGATTATAATTAACTTTTGTTTTTAATACAAAATTTGAATAATACCAAATATACATCTAGGCAATTCAATTTTTATCTAAAATTTCTTTACACACTAATTTACGAGAATTACATGGATTCTTCTGTAATAAAAGTACTTTAAATGTTTCAGATTTCAATATTTTGGAAAATATCTTTATTCAGTTTTGGAATACTTTATCAAAAAGATTATTGTATAAAATAATATCTTGTGACAATTCAATTTCTTTTATTATATTTGTAATTAATTTTTGGTTGCCTAGCTATAATGTCACCAACACATTGTATATGAAAACCGTACAAAAACTTAAAATAATTTTTCCTGGATATAAAACCTTAACAGATAATTTTTTTGACATAAATTACACTTAACCGGTGATTTTAATCAAAATCGTTAGAGCCGTTTTTCAGAAACATAGTACATATCTTTAAATTCTCATCAAAATTAAAATATGTAAATTTTTTAGAACATAGTTAAAGTAATTATAAATTTAATATAAAATATTCTGTTGAGTCAGCGTTTTTAAAATTTCAATACGTATTCCAAAAGATTTCCTTGCGGGAAAATCCCAACCACATCATATATCTCCAATGTAAGTTTCCATATTTGTCGGTACTCTTTCGTATGTAACATTGTACTACTATATATAGCATAGAGCTGGTTACTATGTGGATAGCGATTTCTCTTGATAGGATTCCAGATATGCATTTTGTTTGTAGCTGTTGTTCGTTCGTAGATGAACGGAATAGAAAGGAATGAAACGAAACAGAGAAAATAGAACTTTGTGGAACCGGTACAATCACAATCATGAGACAATCTTAGTAGTGCCGCTGGCTTCTCTACTATTACTACTTCTTCTTCTTCCGAACGCTGTTTTCTTGATTTTCTATGTTTCACTGATGCTTTTTGTTTTTTGTGACTTGGTTTTCCTGTTTATATAAATTTAGAATGAACAAACCATTTTAAGAGGAAATTTAATGGATCAAAGATAATAACAGAAATAAGAAACTGCTTAAAGGACTTTATTTTTATTCTTTTTTAGAATTAGCTTAGTAACTTTGAAATTATCTAATTCAGTATAAATTTTTGAAAGACGAATAATAATTTAACTTTATTAAAAGTAAATTATCAAATAAGAAAAAACTAGATACATCTCTGTAAAACGTTGCCCAGATAGCTACTCACAATTTTCGCTTTTCTTATGTATAAGTTTGTAGATGAAGCAAGAGCAGGAAAGCAGGAACAAGAGTTCCGTGCCCGTAGGACTTAGCTACTCTACGTGAGACCTATTACCTCGTTTCATTCGTCCTCTTGCATTTTATTCAGAGAACTATGGTAGTAAATGCTTATTCTGCTTCACATTGGCACAAGGGATTTATATATTTCGCATTTCGGATGCTTATACATTTCTCAACTCTTTAGTAATATACACCTTCGTGGTTACATGTACTCTAAGCACAATATATCTCTTTGTATTCCGTCAAGATTTTCTTTGGGATTTATTTGATTAATTATATTATTGTGTATAAGTACTACTTCTAGTATTTACATGAAGAATCTTTATTTCGAAATGTTGTCTTCAATATTTGAACTAATATTTTGTATTCTATTAAACAAAAATCGTTGTATATTTTATA
Source organism: Pogonus chalceus (assembly GCA_002278615.1). Lineage (NCBI taxonomy): Eukaryota > Metazoa > Arthropoda > Insecta > Coleoptera > Carabidae > Pogonus > Pogonus chalceus. The sequence continues at coordinate 3,546,483 of CM008235.1, forward strand.
AAACTTATTTATAATAGAATAATTGTATAAAAATGCTTAAACTTTATTTTTGTGCAAACAAATATATTTCATTTTTTCTTTAGAAAGTCTATCATAAATTAAAAATAATTAATATTTACTGTTATACATAGCAGTATTAAGAGGAACTGAATAGGAAAGAAAAAGCTATGTCTTTAGATTATGGTATAATTATGTATGGTGGTGTAATAACTTTTCTTCTGTTTCCATAAAGAGTATATGTTGCGGAAGTTATCTCTTCAGTCTTCTAGATTATTTTCTCCCTAGTTTTATAAGTATTAACAAAACAAATGAAAATTAATTTATTGTAAACATTGATTAAATTTGCATTAGTTTCATAGTGAAATATTTTATTTAGATGCATAGTGAGTCAAATAATACATATTATAAAAACTTAAGAGTAGTCATAAAAATAAATAAAACAAATGGCGACTTTTCTGAGTTTCATTATATCCTTTAAATATGATTTAGGCATTTTATTTCAATTAAATAATCTTTATACATTAAATTTATAAACGTGCAACAATTTATTTAGTTACTAATGATAATAGTAATTTGAGAAAGAAAGCAGGTATTACCAAAATTTATGCTGCTTAGACCACTTCGCCACAAATCGAGCTGCTGTTAAAAAAAAAACAATTCAATAACAACATTATATTATTATTTCTAATTATTAACTCATAAAATGGATAATATAGACAAACCAACTATTAACTTTATTATAAATAATAATTGTTTCAAATTATTTCTAGAATAAACTACGAGAAACAAATCTTAAAAAAATAGTCATTCATAGATATCCTTTCTCGAAAAACTACTCATATATATNATTGACCTACTAAAATGAAAACGACCTTTTTTTAATACCATCGAATTCTAAGGGATCCTCACGGACACCATTAAAAGTCCCTGAATCAAAAAAAGTATCGTAATAAGCAAATAAATGCAATTAGAAAATTCTTTCGCAAAAAAACATTTCGATGATCAAAAAATCTATTAAAATTTGCATTCCCGAAAATGATAAATAAAACATTTATATATATTAAACAGTAATTTTGAAAACAATCGAAAAAGCTACATTTCTAAAATGAAATTATTCCAAATAAAACAGCTAAAGGCATTAATATAATCGGAATACAATTCTGCAGAGTCATTGTATTTATTGTTTAGCCAAAATTCCGTATGCTAAAATCGCTGACAGTATTTATTGAAATATAAATTATCAACTGCATATCGTATACAATGCAGATATTGTAAATTGTTAGTGACTTGCATAATAGATATGTCAGCAGTTGTTGTAATACAATTTAATTGTAATTGACTTCACGGTTACCGATTGATTTTTAAGTTACATCAATTATAAATGCAGTAGTCAGACGTGACTTTGAATCCAATTGCAATTACATGTTTATGCATATTTATTAATTATTTACATAATTTCGCTAAATTAATATCACAATTATTTGTAATTAATATATATTTATCGATATTGTAATATTTGTTAATACAATTATAAATTGATTTTATTTAGAACATAAGTTATCATTTTATCTTCCATTTTAATTAATTAAAAATATTTATCAAATATCGGAAATAAAATGAAAACATATAAATTAGAATTGTTAGTTGAGTATAATTTATTTTAATAATGTTAAATAAACTTTAAAGCAATTCAATCTTAATCCTAAAATTTCTTTCTACACTAAATTTCGAAAATAATCTTCTGTGATAAGAGTACTTTAATTATTCCTGGCTTCTTAACTTTAACACTAGCTTGTCAAAATATAGTTTGTACTCACCGTGAAGCTTACCAATGATATCAATAATAATTTGTTTCTACCTTTTATTCAGTTTTAGAATCTTTTATCATAAAGATTATTATTTGAAATGATATCTTGTGGCAATGAAATTTATTTCATTAAATTTGTAAATAATTCTGTGTTTAAATGATTTTTCTCGGAAATAAAAACATAGCAGATTAATTTGTTGATCTAAAATATCTGTAATTTGTAATTTCATTAAAACCGTTTTTAAGAAACGGAGTATATAATGTATATATATAAATTGCTTGTTTAATATGATAAGATAATTGTAAATTTAAATATGAAAAAGAGTAAAAAAGATAGCATCAATTATATTGTTGCTATCTGTTCGAGTCTTTAAAATTAGTAAACTTTTAATGGTAATTTCTATGCTAATAAAACTAATAGTTTCGCAATAAATTAAGTTGAAATCTTGGAATTTACATTTCGCATCACAAGCAACGAATAAAAGGTTTACAAACTACAAGCACATAACTTTGCCGATCCGCTTACTTAAATATTTGCTTCACTTCTGTAAAAGTTTAAATTTTCAACAGCAAGTAAAATATCCGCATTTAAAGAGAACGTTTTATATGAATTTCTATAAAGTTTTCGTAATTTTTATTTTAATGGCAGCTAATTTATGCCGTTTCTTCTACGCGGCATTCAAATTTCTCGCAAATTACAAAGTTTTATAGAAGATGAGTGAACGTAATGATTCCATTAGCGTTGAGTGTCTTTCCACGATCGCAACAAAAATGCAATTTGTTGTATTAATGATCTCAATTTTAGCTTTCATTAAGCTTTTCCAGATGCAATTTATTTCTGTTTGGCTACCAACCAAATTGTTTTTTATGAATTTATTCATTTTTTTATTTCTTTTCTTTCAAATATAAATAGTGTTAAAGATGAAATATTTAAATTGTATTTATTTTCTAAGCGTTTTTTATAATTCCAATAAAGTAGTAATGCATAGTTTGATAGAATACATCCATTGAAATGAATCGAATCAAACGTTTGAAGATTTATCTTGCTCATGCGAAATTCCCAGGTATACGTATCCGTTTCTGTTCATACATATAACACTACTACTACTGCAGCGTTCTATCCTGATTCTTCCATGTCTTCCACAACTGTAGCTGCTGCAGATGGCGATGCTGCGGCGGTTGCTTTGCTTGGATGCGTACCATATTTGACAGCCGCAGAGCCTTCATAACATATTCGAAGTTATTTTATTTGGAAAACTTCGAATACGAATCTCATGTTTACGTCATCGGATTCTCCACTCCTAAATTGCCCTGGAGAATTGGGCTTCCATATACGCAACTTTAACAAGTGAATTTCAAATGAAAATGTTGAAATATATTCATCATGTTGAAAAGTTTTCACTCACTCGTTTTAAGCATCTTCTGCCTGGAATATTGTTAACTCCATGCGTAAAAACTCTTTGACTTTCTGTGATGTTATACCACTGCTTGTATTTTTATTCTTATTTATTATATTTCTTTTATTCTGTTATTTATATTTTAAAGTTTTTAAAATGACTATAGTTTTATAATTAGAAATTTCTTTACATTGTGTTAATGAAATCAGTTAATTTAGTACTTAGTATGAATAAGATGAAAAACTAAAAGTGTTTATTTAAGAAATTCGTGCGGTTGAAATAAGTAGGTCGTAAAATATGTGAGTTATAATTTACGGGTACAGCATTGCATATACATATCGCATTAGTTCTCACAACACCGAAGGGTAACTGACTAGTCGCACGCTCATGAGCGTACAGGTTTACCGTAGGTCATAGGATACAAATCAAAAAAATATATTACGGCTAGTGTAAGTTAAATTAATAATGCGTGATACTAACAGCTAACAGAACGCGAGTTACTACTGACGAATGAAAAGAACTAAAGAATCGTTTTTAGCGTAGAGCCAGCATCGATCTAACCGTCGCCGCTTGCTTACCTCTCACGCCACGCCCTCGTTTGCCAACTTTTAATCTGATTAAGCCCGTTCACTAATACGCCACCGGATGTTAACTGATATTTAAGTAGAACTGAAGCAACGGTGTAATCGAATTTCAGGAGGCACGGAACGACATCTTCCAATGCCTATTTCTTGGATAATTTAGGTTGCAGTCAACCCTGTCTTCTTCTCTTTGATTTTGGTTTCTGATCTGGTCGCTTCTCCAGGCACTGGGTACTTTTCATCGTAAGATTGTAGTTCAGGTTTAACGTATTGATTAAACTTAATCTACTTGCAATAATTTCATTAGAATTATTGATGAACTATTATTTGGTTTCATACACTTTAATTTCAGTAGAATTAAGGTTTTATTAAAGCGCCATTACAATCTCATTTAAAACTTAATTATTATTTTAATCAGGTTTAATTTTTTATACTTAATACATTTGTTGTTTTATCAAATAAGTTAATAAAGACTTATTCTTACAATATAAACTTTAAAAAACATTAAAAGAACACTTATTATGAAAACGCATAAAGAAGATATCCTTCAATTACAGTATAATTATTTCACTTTAATTAATGTTACAACGTTTAAATATAATGAGAATTATAATCATTTGTCTGTATTCTCGGCAATAATATTTTTAATTTCATAACGTAGAACTATAAAATAATTTTCCATATCGTTTGCAGCTTTCATATTTTTCTCTCGTTCAAATCGAAATTTGAAATAGTAAAAATATATGTAATTTGAACAGTTTAAACATTTAATATTTGATTTTAACTAATTTAATTAAAATTTTGAGGTATGATTCATATTGAGTAGCAATAATCCTGTATGTTATTGGGTTATTAGTTATATTAAGAAGACATACCTTTATTAGTATTACAAAATACTTACACCCTTTGAACAAACAAGCATGCATCCTGCATTACACGTCTTACATATGCTGTTTGGATATCTTTAGCGACAAAGTCTGAAAACAGTTGTTGGCACCAAAACTTTGCAAGCAATCGTGAAACTAAATGGAAATAAGTAACAAAGTTCGGAGCATTTAAACTGTACTAAAAATACACCGTAATAATAAATAAAGAACGAACCAAACTGCAAATTGAAGAAATAATTTCTTTAACACAAGTTTTACTTCCATATTGTCTTTTAGGATTCTTTACAAATTATACTGGTACCTTGTTTATATTAAAAATAAATGAAATATCAAGTGTCGTTGCAAAAATTTCAGTTCATTTGTTACAACTATTTCTAGTTATTGCTGTAGAGTCAATAACTATGTGCACCAACCAGTAAACGGAGTAGAAGCAATAGACCTTACAAGGCTAGAAATACTGACAGCTTCAAATGAACCTTGCTGGAAGTACTTCCTGTTCTTTTTCTTTCTTACGTTTTTCCAGATACGTATTTAAACACTTTTTAAAAACTTACTTCCTTAGATAGTTAAGATAAGTTGAACTAATTTATTTAAAACAAATTTTGGAAGACAAAAAAGAATTAAACAGAATAAATAATTGTGGTTTGGTAGAGATATAATGAAATTTATGTATAGAAACATTAGAACGTTTAATAGTGGTTAAAGTTTGCATAAAATATTATCTGGGGATTGAAACTTGGTTTTCATAAATTTTATTAATAGATGATATATTTGACGTTAGCATAAGTATGATCCCTAGTTCGTAGCAAGTGTATTTATAGATAAATCCGGCCCTAAACGTTTTCTATTCCCCTTTCTATAGCCAGTGTGTACGTGCATCGATAGCGTCGAAGCCACATTTCATCTCCTGATGCTATTCTAAAAAGGAAGCCGTCGTCTTCCTGTTAGCACCGCGGAAAATTTTTATGAAATATGACTTGTAGATAGTCCCTGGCAGGCCGTGGTCGTAGTCCTGGACGCCAGCTTCAACACGTGTAGATTCCTTTTTCGCGCTATCATCTATCAAGGGTTTTATTGACTCTGCAACTGCCACCATTCACCATACTTTGCTATGTTATGCAACTAATGGTTGTTTCACCTTCATTCAACTTGCTTAATCGTTACTGCAACGCTTTTTGACAGCGTTTTTTACCTTAATTCATATATTATTTTCTAATATTCTTAAAATATTCCTTATAATTTATTCATCATTTTTAATACATTTAAAATTTATGAATATTTATATTTTCTAAAATTTTCGTTCATTTAATATAATTTTAAACGAGCTTTATTGGCAGATAATTTTTAATGGAAGTTATCCATTATTTAAAACAAACTTTAATATGTAAGACGTAAACATAATACAGAAAATAAATTGTTATTTGCTCTTCAAGTATTAAAATTCTCAAGTTTAAATCCAAAAATAATTATTGAAACATTTTTTATGTTTTTATTTTAGTCTTACAAGCAAAAAATCTCTTTTTTATAATTAGTTAAACATAGGTTAATAAAATAATATATTAATTTCTTAAATCAAATTCAAGTAATAAAAAACAAATTTAGTGCCACAAATGTAACAAGATGGAAAATTAATTTCCAAAAATGTTTTAAGACTCGACTCCATGTTACTGCTAGAAGGTTAAACTAGAAAAAAATTTTGTGTAGTAGTTTTAATAAATCAAAATCCAAAACTAATTATAGACTTGATTTATATAAGCCCCTTTGAACCCTCAAAATTATAAAACAAATAATCAAAATATGAAGCTGATTATCAGTATTAATTGAATCTAATATTGTATCGTGTGCGTACATCATCAGTGATAAAATTTCCAGACACCTAATTTCGCTTCTCCAAGGCATCTGTGATTTGTTTTCGGGTTACAGAAAGGTCAGGTGAATTAAATTAATCAATATTTGTCACGAAACAGTCAGTTCCGTACGCCAACCTGCCGCGTATTGACACAGCTTAAATAATTAATGTCTCAACGCCGCATTCCGGGAGCAACCCATTTATGTATGTTCGAGCCACAACAACTGTAGTATCTTTGCTTGCGTGTGCAGACATGTTTAATGCAGCTATTTTATATTTTAAAAATTTATTTCACGTATTTGTTTAATAATCTACTTCATTAGTATTGGTATTTACTTTTTTTAATATTATTATTTATTCATTTTGTAAATTTTATTTATTTCAGCCGTATAAATACAGCGTATTAAAAATTTAAGCGGATTTTAGAAATTTATAAGTATAAAATATTCAGTTAAAATATTTTCCAAGTTTATTTAATTATCTCTGATAATTAATTATTAATTATTAAACCATAAATAAAAAAAAATAATAGGGTTTATAATTAGGGATGTTACGGAGCTTCGATTCCGATTCCGATATGTCGGAACATCCAATTGTTATTACACCTCCGGTTCCGACTTCGGTTCCGAAACTTTTAAATTGGAGGTTTTAATCGAAGGTCTAATCTATGACACTCTAAGAAATAGATTAAACAAAGACAAAGCTGCGAAGCTTTTGTTTATTAAATATAATATTCCACCTTTATAGTCAATTCATTTGATTTAATTTGCTAACTGTTATTGAAAATATGTTAATTTTGATTTTCATCGCCTGTGTAGATTTATTATTTTCTAATTAAAATTAAAGAGTTTAACTGAATATTGTTTTTATTTGCCCTTAAAACATATCTCTTCTGCCACCACCTGTGACACCGCCTCCGACTCCGACTTCGGTTCCGGTTCCGATTTCGATAAACGATCTAACTTATAAAATAAACATCAAGTTGGCGTTTATCTAATAATATATAATACAAGGTATGTGACCTTATTTGATTTGTTTCATAATAAGTTGCAATATTGTTGAAAGAACGAACATATTAAATATATCTTATTGTAACTTTTATTTACTCATAATTTTCTTCATAAACTTTTTTACAAATTATAATTTATATTTATACATAAATAATTTATTTTATTTATAATTAAAATATTACATAATTTGAATAAGCTTCGCTATCAATAAATCGAATTCTGATAACGACGATTGGTATTATTTCATAATATAATATGAGCATAATTTATATCATTAGTATTACCTTCTGGAATGTCATTTAATATTAAATTATTTCTAGTTTCTCTGAAAATATATCTACTATGGAATTAACATAGTAATTCTAGTATAAATAATATATGACAATATTATTATAATAAGCAGGAATTCTACAACATGAATTAACGGATGTTATATACTAACGGACTACATTAATGTCCTCTATAATGAAATATTGCATTGCCACATAGAACTAGAAGCTTATATATGCATAGTTTTTCTGTTTTTTAATTCATTTTATAAAAATTATACATTTTATTATATATGTCTATATAAATTAATTATACTGACATATTTACATAATTTCAATGATAATTTTTAATTTTATTCTTTTAAATCGCTTCTTTTTTATGATATATTTGATTTTATTAGGAAATAAACATAAATTTATTTATTTATTAACGTTTCAAAATAGTTTATTTAAATTAGATTTGCATTGGTTTTGTTTCTTGATTTTATATTTTGTATATATTATTTTGTTTTTAATTTTACTTAGTTTGTTTGTGATTTGTAAAAAAATTTATTAATAATTTCACATTTAAAATATAGAAATTTACTTACCATCTTTTAACTAAATCAATTTTACTAAAACTAAATCAACATCTAAATTATAGATAATTAAATATCGGATATAAAAGATATCATTAAACAAACAAAAAATTGAAGTATTAAATATCAGTGAAAATCAATCATGTACAAGAGTAGTTTTAAAAAATCGAGAATTACCATAGTTATGTTGTTGCCCCGCGACTTAGGAGCGCGGCATTTTCTCGAAATCGACAATGTCCATTTGCGCTCGAAATACACACAAAATTTTTTCTACAGTCGCTACAAACTTTAAGAGATATTTGAAATTTGTTTTTGGTGNATCTTTTTTTTATAAATTAAACGAACTTTATTTTAAAATAATAAGAAAAAAACATTTGTCGTTATTTTCTATTCTTACTGAGCTATTCAATCTAATCTAAGCATTTTTAATTTCGTTTTTGTAAATGAATGCCCTATTTTATTTTTAAATGACTTTTATTTTTTAGAATAATCTCAAAGTTTCAATTTAAAAACTTTTCAAATTACTCTTATTTGATAGTCTCTTTTATAAAACTGAATTAATTAGTCATTACTTTAAATTATATATTTAATAATAAGTAATTTTGTTTTAATAAAATTAATTAAAAATTTTACTAAATATTTTTCTTACAAATAAGATTGAAAATCAGTAAATATTGCTATTTAATAGTCTTATTACTTGCAAAAATAACTAAATTTATCGTTGCCATTATTATTCGTTAAATTATTTATCTTATATTATCAAAAATTATACCAAATTATTATTTTAGTATGCAAAAATATTAATATTTTTTTTAATATTAAAAATGAATAAAATTTTTTTATGTACAGCCTTAAGTTTTACAAATTTGATTTAATATTTTGACACCTTAGTTTCCAAGATATTTATAAAACATTTAAGTTACAAAAATATATTTTAAATAATTTATAGTTTTGAAAAAAACTAAGTGTATTTTATTAACATTGTTTTTTAACAGGAAATATTTTTTGTAATTGATAAAAATGAAAGTGTAAAAATATGAAAATGTTTAAAAAGTTTGAAAACATTATCGGTAAAGTTTATTTATAAATTATAATGTGATATGAACTGTACACTTTGACAACATGTGTTCCATAAGCCATTGAAAATCCGTAAACCAATAAAAAAACATCCTTCAAAAGCAAATATTCAAAATGAAAAAAAGTAATCAAAACAGCATTCACAGTTGGCAAAAAAGCATATACAGTACGAGTAGCATGGACCGTGGTGTTTCATACAATCTACAAATTAACTTTTTAATCATAATAATCACAATTTCATTAAAAACGAACAACAAAAAAGCCATTTTACGCACAAGTCCAATCAGTAGTAGAATTAATCCAACCGCAATGACAATTTATAACGCCAAACACCGTTTTGATTTTTGTGGTATTTAGTTTTATTGTTGTTTTCACACGCTGTTTTTGACAAAAAACCACATCGCGAATGAAAACAAGGCTGTTTGTATTTTACTGTGCTTACATAGGATTATCAAAAATCCTAGCATTTTCAGCATATTGCTGTTATTGATTCTGTTTTAATGTAGATATATTACTCTCTTAAATTATTATTTCATGCTACATTCTTTTTATTATACACATTCTATTCAATTGTTTTCAATGTTCATTTGATTCTACAAAATAAAAACTATTTTTTAGTTTTATTTATTAAAACGTAATATCACATTCAGTTATTGTAATTATTCAAAAATTTTATATTCATTATATAGTAGTACATATCTTAAATTAGACAAAAATATATTTAATTGAATTATAAATAAATATGTGAACAATAAGGATTATAATTTTTTTTCTTTCGTGTAGATTATTTATTTCACCCTCATAAACTCCGAAAGAAAATAAAAACGTATTATTTAAAATTTATTGTAGAAACGCCAACAGTCGCGCTGGGTCTTTAAGGATCTACTGGATTTTAAAGGGATTTAGAAAGCCAATTAATAAAAAGTTATTTATTTCTTATACCCAGATACATTATCTTTAGATTAGGTAGCGATATGTTGACAAAAGTTACATTTAATTCTAAAATAAAATCATAATTATACAGTTAAATTTTCCCAAGAACAAATATTAAGAAATAAAACAGTTTTATTATCTTGTCTGTGTTTATCTTTTCATTTTAAGTTTAATTATACATAGAAACATTACGTTAAGATT
>CM008235.1:3599953-3610774 GCA_002278615.1 Pogonus chalceus
ATATATATATATATATATATATATATATATATATATCCATTATTACAATAAATATTTCATCGCGTAAATACAAACATTCCAAGTTATTAAATATATGCGCGAAGGTAAAAAAAATATCCTTTCTCGCTACAGTTGTTTTATTTTGTGTTTGCAAAATAGCATATTAATATTATGTCACAAATATGTCTAAAATTTGGCACAGATAACATATTGTACATTTTCTAAAAGAAGAAAAATGAACCGTATTTAAATAAAACTGTGTAGGAGAAGTAACATGTTTACTACAAAAAATAAAATACGAGTTAGAATTTTTAAATTATGTGACTTTTATGTATAATATTTCACTTTTGAGATTTCTAAGAAAATATGGAATTAAATCAATTAAAATTATATTAAATAATGCATGTAAAAGTATTTAGTTTTAATAAAATGTTGACAGATTATTATAAATGATGAAAATTGATGCATGCATTTGGGAATAAAATTAAGATTGAACACCATAAAATGCTGCAAAATTGTTTTAAACGCAGTTGTTTATCAATGTGACAAACATTGATATTAATGAATATATTAATCTGTAAAAATAATTCAGTAATTTATTTACGAGGTTACACCACCTTGCCGCTCGGAAAAATAAGTTCAAAAATAAACATATTTTTCTGACACAGTTATTAAGTATATAAAATAATTTTCATTTTACACATATATATAGTACTTTTATAAATAATTTGGAAATCTTTGCTTATGTGGCAATAACGTAGCCTGAGGGCAAGGGGGTCTATCGTGCCCCAAGCGCCACTCGCAGATAGACGCCAATTGGTCTCCATGACATTATTTATTTTTAAGTAATCGATTTTAACAAGAAAAAAATTTTTTTTTGATTCTTAAATCACAAATATTTTTAAAACTGTTAGTTTCCATACAGTATTATAGATATATTTGAGTATCTTGCACCAAAATAAAACCAATAAATTAATAAAATTTCAAATTGAAAATTATATTTTTAAATATTTTTATATGGTTTTCCCTATAGTCACCAGTAAAGTTTTATTTTTAGTTGCTCGATTTCAACTAAAATTTGATACAATATAGCCCTTGTATTATCAATTAAACGTACATAGTTGAAAAAGTGATACAACAATCAGTAAAGACAATAATTAGAAAAAACTATCAAAATCTTCAGCTTATGGAGAATCGCTGCCCCTGATATGCTGGATTTAGGCAACCAGCAAATGCTCCGTCTCTTTCTCTCTTATTACTAACATAAAATATAGAAAATACATGATATTCAATATAAATCGTAACGCATAGGAAAGGTCCGAGCAGGTAAAGAACGCAATGACATTGGCGTTCAATGTTTCAAGTTTAAGGAATAAAAATAAAATCAAACAAATTGTTTTGAAATAAATAAGGAAACTATCATATTTATAAATTGATTTCACCCCTTATTGCTTCTATTCCTATTATAAATTATATAGTGGTAGTTTCTAGTTTCCAAGATAATCTAAAAAAATTATTTCACCCTTATTTGAAAAATTGCGCCAAATAGGCATCGCCCCGGACCCTTAAAACTCAAACTTTAATTTTTGAGAAAGTCTTTTATGTGATAAAAAATAAAATTGCTGCCTTTCCAAAATGCACGGTTAAATGCTCTTTTTACTGGACTAAAGGTCAACTGAAAAGCACGGTTTATTGCAATGTGCCCAATTATTTGGAAAATTAACCTAAAACTTTCATTTAACTAGGTTTATTGTAATAAACTTATACGTTTTTAGACAATTCAAATAAATATGCAATTTTTTGTTAAAACGACCTGAATAAAATTCTAAAATAGTGAACTTTTATTTAAAATATCCAAATAAAATGATATTATTATTGGTAATATCCCTTAATAAACTTTTAAAATACAAATATTTTAATTTTTTTTGATAAACATGTGCTTCAAGAAATAATTTTTGCTATTCTCCTTCCAAAAAATACATATCACATCAAATATTCCATTTAAATGTAAAGCTTAAACATGATTGGTTCATTGTTTTGCTAAAAATAATTCACGCCCATAAGAAAATGAACGAAATTAATATCAACACGTATTTGTAAGTACTCTTCAATAAGAATATACAAGTAAACACTAAAATAATATTGCTAGTGACATCTATCATGTTTTGTTAAAACTGGATAACTCAGCCCATGATTGTATGTTATTGGTTCAAAAATAATTGAAGCATATGCTTTACCGTGAATGGTTAGTTTTTAACATTAATTAGACATGCCCATAAGTATACTCGACAAATCAAATTCTTTCTTGGTTTGTCATCTATTGCTTTATTCGTCCTGATTTGTTATTTAAAAAAAGTATACGCCTTTTAATCCCTTCTCATGCGTTGTTATAAAATATAAAGAATTTAAATGGTAAAAATATTATAAGTACTTAAAAACTAAAAGTTTAGTTCAAGAAATAATTTATTTATTGGGAAATTGGGAATAAAAATTGGAAATAAAATTCAAATTCCATGTAATCATGAAAAGATATTCAATAAAATATTTAAAATACTAATTTATTTTTTTAAATTACAAGTATTATGTTTTATACATGTATCTGCATCACAGTAGCATAGATGGAGGAAATCTATCATGCCCAGGACGCCACTATTAGAACCAAATGGTCTCCAAGACCAACAAGATTTTCCTAAAAAAATTTATTTTTATTTCTGGGTAATATATTTTTATTTCATAATCATTGTGACATAAGGGGGAACTTTACCCTGACAGCTCTAAAAAAAAAAAAACAGCGATATTTAGAACTTTTTTTAAGTGTTAAATAACAATCAAATCATTTAAATTTTTTTACTATATTGTTGCACGTTGCACGTATTTTTTTGAAATAAAAATGTTAATATTTGTAGTCGTGGTAGCCTTCGGCGCCAGACATCTCCAAGAAAAGGCACCACAAAGGGTGCCATTTGCCAACAGTTTTTAAAGTAGGTAGAACAAAATCATTTAGATTTCTTTAAATAACATTAGATTGGTTATCAAGAAGCGTAGGAATTTTTGAAAATTTTAAAAATTATAAAAATGGAAGCAGTTTGAAAAAAAAAAAATCTTACGTTTCACGGTAGAAAAATAATTTTAGATATTACCGATAAAGATTAAAGTAATTTCATTGGATGGCTCCCGAGAAAAAGTGGAACTCAGTTTGAAAAATGTGTTTAAACTTATAAACATTGCACCCAATCAAAAAAATCAATCGTCACGTTTTAGATAATATTATAAAAAATACATGTAAATTTGAACAAAATCGGTTACGTAGATCTTAAGATATCTTGTACATCAGTTTGAAAAAAGTAGTTTCGAAAAACACGCGAAAGAACAAAACAGTATAGCGTCAATATCTTAAAACCAAATATTAATTCTAATTACTTTAACTTCGAAAATAGTATGAATTTTAAATTGTATAACGTTTAAAATATTCTTAAAAGTATGAACAATTTATATAGCCAAAAAAATTGATTTTTGGAAATATAAATCTATAAAAAATTTATTTTAATTAAAAATAATTCAGTAATTTATTTAAAAAATATATCGAAACACGTTAATATTATCGTCGTTATCCTTGAACAATAGTATTAAAAATTACCCTTATACCATGTACAAAACAATTTTCTTTTGTTTCTTACTTATTCATATCAAAGAACAATAGAAAAGCGTCTCGTTCTTTGTTTCATATTTTGCCTAACCAACGTAGCAGTAACTGAAACGAGTAACTGTATACTTATTTATCATTATACCTGTTCCCACAAAATATGGATCTAAGCAAGCTAGCATATATATTATCCTAAGTTTCTCAATTTTCAATTGTCATGCAAAACTTCATTTGCATCATCTATTCATTCTCATTTTGCATTCAATCGATTGTTGTCGCTCAAACTAGGAAACAATAAAACTTAATAGTTTTGTTATGCTTAAGACGTCTCAGTTTTCCTTTTAATTAATAACGGTTTGTGAAGTAAACAAATTCTATTAAACACACTTTGATCTTATAAATCATTTAAAAACAACTTCCTATTTTACAATATAACATTATATTATATTTTAAGGTTATAATAATAATAACGCTACATAAAACAATGTAAATTTTATATCTCAAAGAATAATTCATTCCGAAATATTTAAAGTAAATATAAGGAAAAATTAAAATTACAAATTCCTCAAGTGCTTTTCCTTAAATATTATAAACAAAGAAAATGAAAGTTCCCCCAACGTAGCATGAGATNCTTTTCCTTAAATATAATAAACAAAGAAAATGAAAGTTCCCCCAACGTAGCATGAGATACTATTTCACCATTTTGAAAATTTCATGTAAATTCATTCACCACCAGCAACAAAGTATATGTACATTACATAAAATCTCTTTGTTCTTTCTCGGAATACTGATTCGCTAACAACGCATCTGGTTCATCTTGTTTAAATGAACATTGGAACAAGTTCTTTTTCTTGTATTGTATTGTACTCTAAGGGTTATTGTTGGAAGGTGTCTGGACTTTTGATGGACCAAATGTGTTTTAACCAGTTAGCTTTAAAAGGGTTTGTGAAAAATCCTTTTTTAGTTTAGTAGCTTTTGTGTAATGAAGTTATTCAACTACTTTCATTAATTTTAACACAATATTTTTTTCAGTTTTCCTAAAATATAGCAACAAATAAAGACTTGTTTCCATTTATTATTTAGTATCAACCGTTTTAAACATAAAAATAAACCAATATTTTTGTAATCTTCCATTTAAAATGAAGTCAATAAGAGCATAAAATAACAAATTAAAAAAATACTACTAAATTTTTACTTTCTTCGAAGGTGTACATATTTTAAGTTTTCAAAATTTTACCGTAGATAACTTATTTGTCACAAAAATCTGATAAAAATAATAAAAATTATGAACCGAATGACGCTCTAGAGAAATTTTTAAATATTTTAAAGTAATATACTCCAAATATCTTGAAGAAAAAGTATTCGTACCTTCAAATTCTGTAAAATTAGTATTTCAAAAAAAAAAAAAAAATGTTTAAACGCAAGTAAAACATGTTTATTAAATTATTTAATTACTATTTGCTTAAAGTTCTATTTTTTTTCCAACTCTCCTTACAGTAAATACACTTAAAACTGCAACCTAAAGATATTTTTTGTTCTCATGCATTGTTCATTTGCGTTATCTTAGCAACATCCGAAATTTCTATTGATACAACAGGAAATTTCGCAAAAAGAACTCTTATTTCTAAGGTATCTATTAAAAAACTGTATTTATAATAAAATTGTATAGTTTTTCAAATTTTACTTTTCCTAATAATAATTATAAAAAGTGGTAAATTATTGAATGAAATTTAATTTTTAAGTATAAATTTAGTGCATTTCATTAACACAGTTGGCAACACATTCTGTCTGATTTGACAGCAGTAACCTATGAAACGTCAAACATAACCATTAAAAATAATATAAATAATTAATTAATAGTTTTAAACTTTTCGTACAAAGAATATTGTACATACTTCTTGCGTGAACTTGGTTGTCGGATTCGCTCTATGGCGACATTCGCAAGATCGTTCCGCCAAACACTTATCCGTGAACCAGTCGTTCCCGCACTTGGTATGTAAATAACTATTTTGATATTCTTATTTTCTGATAATTTTTAATTACATTTATAAGAAACCTTTTTTTACAAACTGTTAGTTGTTTTAGACGACCACTTCTTTGTATATTGTGTATTCTTTTTCTGAAATTTGTTCTATATATTGTATCGATAATTTTGATTAATGTTATTTGCTATTTTGTGTTATGATTTTTGATTTTTTGTTTATATATTATAAAATTTTTCTCCTCTAATACACCCCAATTTAACTATGCGATTATAAAACTGATCTAAAATTTAACTTAACGCAAAATGTATTTGAATATTGAAGTAAAATCTATAAAACATGTATAAATATGTTTTGCTTGCAATTCAATATTTTACTAATCTTATAAAACTCGGAAGTACGAAGAATATTTGGAGTATGTTGCTTTTAAAATATTTTTAAAATTTATTCAAAATAATTTATTAATCTTGTTTCTTTAATTGTAGTTTCTATGACTGTTTTACTTTTTCACCATTAGGGGTAACCCGTAGTGTTTATGAATATTTAATATTATATTTTATATTGTTAAAATTACTACTTTGCATGTATATGTTGAGAAAAATAAAACAACTGCCTTCTTTATTTTCATAACTTCCTCTGATCCTTAAATTTAATTTGTTGAAACACTTACTTTACAAATAAGTCTACAAGCGTGACTAAAACAATTTTTACAAAACAAAACAAAATATATATTTTTTTAATATTAAAATAAAATGCATATGCATAAATTGACAAACAAAAATTGAAATGCATTAACTCTTACATTTTTTCCATCGATTCATCAAAATAATGTCAACAGTATTGTTAAATTTTAAATTAATTTTATCTAAAATCAAAGCATATACAATATATGAAACAAATTTATCAGAAAATGATTTCATTAAATAAATTGAAAAATATACATATACCTGAAAGTATTGTCATTTTTCACACATTAATACATGTTCAAATTCAATTTTGAAATAAACAAAAAGTTTAATTAAAAATATGATTTCAATCGAGTTATTTATATTTGAAATTGTAATATTTGCAATCAGTATTTAAATAATTGATATTACTAAGAAATAATTAATATACTGCATATAATAATGTTTAAATAAATATTATAAAGTTCTATAAAAGTATAATTTTCTTTTTAATAATATGCTTTTATGTCGGCATGCTACAGCTGATAAAAATAAAAGTAATTTTAATTCCAAAAGTGCATGCAACATTGTCTTTGTAAATAGTTTGCAAGAAGGTAATGACACTTCGCTTGGCGAAATTTAATTAACTGATGAAATATATGGTTAACATGTGTTTCAAAGTTTCTTAATAAGATCTATAAAGGTGGTCTCCATATTTAAATTCATAGAAGAAAACGTTTGTCTTCGTGGATGCAGTCCATTTGTTCTAATGGATTTACCCTAGTTAACTGTTCAAAATTAGAAATGCACCATACTGTATGCAATTCAAATTTTAAATTATTATAATTGCTTTTATTTTAATATATGATGTGTGTGGTCGGTTTATTTTAATTACGTTTTATTCGTAACTTACTGCGAACTATAATGAATTTTTGATGTAATAACTAAAAATACATGTACAGTAAAGCCTCGATAATCCGAACTAACAAAAACATACCCCTGTTAGGACTCACGGAGTGTTTGGATTATAGTATGTTCAAAAGAATAAATATAAAATAAGTTCACTCAGTCATTAACTGATCATTTTTAGTTTGGCGGGTTTTATTAATAGACAAATAAAAAGCTTTATCTCTCAATTTAAGAAGCAACATTTTTTCGAACAATGAGAGGTCACTTTTATCAGTCCAGTTAGAGCAGTTCGGATTATAGCAACGTTCGAATTAGTCTGGGTACGGATTATCGAGGCTCCACTGTATATGTATATTTTAAATTTTTGTTATTAATTTAATATTTTAACCAATTTAGATTATGAATACAAATGACTGGCATTGTTTAAATTTTAAAATTTATATTTATTTTCTGGTATTTTATGCTTTTTGTTTATGAGTTCTTCAATCAAAAATATTATGAAATTGATCAGTTTTCATATTATATTTATGGAAGATTTCAAAATGGAGATATTAAGGTTATAAAACAACGAATTTGAAAAATAAAGTTTTCAAATTTTTTCGTAGATAATTTCTATTTTTATAAAACCGCCACAAAACGCTGAATTGACAAGATAACCTTATAAAAAATACAAGAAAAATGTAAAATGAAATGATAAATCAAACGAATTTATTTAATTTATATTTTTTATTTGTTCCTTTATTCTTTATATTTAGTTATTTCTTAAGTCATTAAGTTAAAAATAAATTTCCATATCATATTTATAAATATTTTTGAAATTCTCTTATTAAAATGAAACCGATAAGCTTATAAAATCACATATTTGTGAGAAAAAGGGCTTAAATTTTTATTCGAAGGTAAACTCTTTTAATTAATTAAAAAATATTGCTTTAAATTGCTCAAAATATTATAATTACAAATATAAGAATTATTAAGAATACTACTAGAAAAGTACTGACACTGTCAGAATTTAAATAGTTTCCATACTGTTCATACGTATTTTTCAATTCCTCTATTTCAGTGGTTCTCAACCTTTTTGTAGCGGCGAATTGCTTTTGGTACTAATAAGAAAATCATGGAACAATATCTTCTTTAGTACAAAATAAAAATAGAAACCAAAAATCGTTGATGTGGGTAAAATTTATCGAATAGTCAGTGTTGCCAAGTTTGTTCAATTTATCGCAAAATTGTTTTTAATAAAATATTTGGATTACTTGAATATTTAATAAATTATTTCGTGAAACATCTTAAATTGACTTAAAACGGTGGTTGAGAACCACTGCTCTATTTAATTTAAAGTCAAAAAGCTTATAATATTACGAATTTAATGAAAAAAGCCTTTAAACTTTCCATTTCTAAAATATTGCTATAAAACCTTAAATGTTTAGAAATATTTTATACTGATAACAATAATCCTGTTAATATAATAATTTTTATTTTTGAAAACAACAAAATAAATAATGCCACTTAATTTTCAATTTATTTAAAACATTAAACCGACAAACAAAGTATAATTGCCCGAATATTATTTTTAGTTTGATTTCATGCTAACTAGTAAAGCAGATTAAATGCTGATAAGCATAATTTAAATTCCAAACACATTAGTTTAATTTGAGGTTAATTTTATAGTTCATGTTTAACTATCATAAACTATTTTAACCGACCTTGTTTTATCTGTTAATTATCTATAATCAATAAAATACAATTTTGCATTTGCATTATCATTAATTAACTCTATTTTAGAATTTGAAACATTTAAAAATGATAGAATATTTTTTATTAGGAGTAGGTTTTATTTTATGATTTAGAATATACTTTAAACAAATAGAATACAATAAAAATGGAAATAAAACACTTGAGTAAAGAATATTAGGCAAACAGATAAAATGTATATATTTCCAACAGTAACGCATATCCTTTATCTTTAGCATCGTGACCAGCATTTTGTTTACGTGTCCCGTATTACAAATGTCCAGCATTAGCTTTTATAATCTAAGGCTTAGTGCTGCTGGACCAGGAAAAGACGTATACATTGTGGTGTGCTACCACGAAAGCTCTGCGCATCTTTGATATCAACAGATTGCAGAAGCAGTCACGACTTCACTTTATATATTGGAATATTCGAAACAGCTGCATGTGGTGAATGCGGCCATGTGCAAGGATTGTTGATGTTTCTGGTACGATACCAATGCACCAATGGTATGTAATGCTGCTCTTATGCACAACTAGTGCTGTTGTTTGTATAACTCGTTATAATGAATAATAATATTTTAGTATACTTACACCTACAGTCTTATCTGTACCTAAACATTTGCTGCAGATAAATTAACGGATATATAATTGTTGATTAGAACTTTGAACTTCCTAACGCTCACTGAATATATTCTAATTAAAAGATTATAAATGCATAAAATCTACGGTTTCAAAATAATGCGATATAGTTTCATCTGTATCAGTTCTGATATATGAGAATATAAATAAAACATGGGGCGAGTTCATATTTAAAATAAATTAAGTTATTGTAACAATCGTTATCACTTAATAGAACAATATCAGGATAACCGAGCTTTGCTTGGGGTTATAGTTAATTTTTAAATACAAAATTTTATTTGTTCAAAATAAACTAATAGGCAATTCAATCTTTTCCTAAAATTTCTTTCCACTTAAAATTACGAGAATGATATGAATTCTCTTTTGGTCAAAGATTTTAAAATTTTTCTGGCTTCTAATTTTGAAAAATGACACATACCGGCTTGTCAAAGTATATTTTGTACTCACTGTGAAGTATACCAATAATATCAATATTAATTTTTGCGATATATTTATTAAATTGTACAGGTATATCTCTTTCTTTCAATCTTACATTCAGTTTTCAACTACTTTATCAAAAATATTATTGTATAAAATAATAATTTCTTTTATCAAATTTGTTAATAACTCTCCGTCGCTATAAAGCCAATGTCATGCTGTACATAAAAACCCTAAAAAGGCATAAAATGATTTTTCTCGAAATTAAAGAGCTTAATTGTTCAATTTTTTGACTTATAATATCCTTAATCCAAAATAGTTAGAACTGAGTACATATATGTAAATATTTTTCTCAAAATAAATAAAAATCTCTAAAAGTTTTGATGTCTTACGGGATTGTAAATATCTTTTTATACTCATGCATTGAAAAGTGTTGATTTGCGTTACCTTAACAACATCCGAAACTTCTATTTTCCGCATTGTAACCAGAATATCTTACGGGAAATTTCGCAAAAAGCACTCCTATTTCTAAGGTATCTATTAAAAAACTGTATTTATAATAAAAAAGTATACTTTTTCAAACTTTACTTTTCCTAATAATAATTATAAAAAGTGGTAAATTATTGAATGAAATATAATTTTTAAGTATAAATTTAGTGCATTTCATTAACACAGTTACCAACACATTCTGTCTGATTTGACAGTAGTAACCTATGAAACGTCAAACATAACCATAAAAAATAATATAAATAATTAATTAATAGTTTTAAACTTTTCGTACAAAAAATATTGTACATACTTCTTGCGTGAACTTGGTTCCCGGATTCGTTCTATG
>CM008235.1:3683921-3694017 GCA_002278615.1 Pogonus chalceus
TTTATTAAAATCATTTTTCAAATAATAATTAAATAATAACTGAATATATTTATAATATAAAAGATAAAATAAATTGAATTTCCATTAAACTTTATAAAATTGAATATAAAGTGAATAAAAATGAATGAAATAAAAACATGAAACAGGTTTGCGGGAGCTTTTGTAAACTTTTCAAGCTTGAATGATTAGTCAGTTCAAGGCCTTAAAATGTAACGTTCTTTGATTATTTAATATGAAGCAAAATTATATATTCAACGTTTTGTTCTAAAGTGCACCAGAAGGCCTTGTTCATACGAATGGCTTGGTTAAAAAACCGTGTTAATTATTAATGGAACGGCCAGCTAATCCCTTATGAGTTACATGCTTTAGAAATAATGTAGCTCTGTATGATTACGTCCGACAGCGACAGTGTTATGCGCAACGCAAACGTGACGCTTCCCGTACGCTTCACTTGCTGCTACTTGCTCGCTGTTCTTTTTAACTGCTACCAAATGCGCACTCTTCGGGGAACCTTTTGAAGTCTTCATATTATATACAGCGCACACGACTTTCATTATAAAAATAATAAATTATTATTGTTTGCTATAGGTACATATATCTGCTATATATTTCATATTTTAATGAAATACAGCATAAACAAATATAGGTATGCCTAATAGGCATCGCTCCCACCCAGAAAATTCAAACTTAATCTCAGAAGTAAGCCTACTCAAAATGTACGATTTGAAGTCGTACTTATTAGATTTTTTATCCGTTGGTTGCTCCGCTTTTAGGTACAAAAACGCATTAAAATATAATACAAAATATATGTATATATTAGTATACCATATTGTTTTTTGAAGAAGGCTCTTTAATAAAGCTCAAATGCAAATTTTCTATAATATAAATAGAAAAAAAGATATTACGCTTAAAGTGCGTTTATTGCTTAATTTTACATCTAATTTTGTTTATAACTTTTTTTACTATACAAAGAAAAACTACGTACAAAAATTATAAACCTTTAAATCATGTTCCAACGAGTGCCTACGCAAAAAACTTTAAATCTTAATATTATTATCTACAAAAAAGTTTCTTATAAAATTTTTGTAACACTTATAGTTTCTAAGATGATCTAAAAAAATTATTGCACCCTTATTTTCAATATTGCGCTAAATATGCATCGCCCCCACCCCGGAAACTCAAATTTAAGTTTAATAATGAATCTTTTATATGATAAAAAAATAAAATTGCTGCCTACCCAAAATGCACGGTTAAATGCTCTTTTTACTAGACTTAACTAAAATACATACATATTTCAATAGGAAATATTTCCTACTTAGTACACGTTGTTTGATCTGTAATTTTAATTTATTATTATTAAAATAAATGATCTTTTAATCATTCCAGTATTTTTTATATAATTCAATATTTAAGAAAACTATATAAATAGGTTTACATGACCTGTAAATAGCTGGTAGTAGGATTGAATTCAAAGTTTAAAGCACTCATTTCCAGTTACCTCATGGACTCAAAGAAAAGATACCAGAGTTGCGTTAAAAATATACTTAAAAAAATAGAAATAAATGATATTTTCTAAGCAATTCTGTAAAATCGGCAACTTTTAAATAAAAGATTAACTTCTTCACCAGACAATTCAAATATGTCATACACGGTGACAGTAAGTTGTGTAGTATTTCAAAGTTTATGAACGATAGAAACTGTTAATATACGAAGTAATGTCAAGATGAAGATTATTACAAGCTTCAAACATAACATTGTGTCATCTCCCTAGTGTTGTCATGGAAACAGATTCAGCCATACATGTCAACAGGGAGCAATTCACTAACTATTCAACACGACAGTATCTCTGCTATTTATTACCTATAAATAATTACTCTTAAAGTCACTCTGCATCATCGTATTATATTGTTTAGTAATATTGGCTCGTTAAATTTGGGTGAAGAAATAACTGAAATAACTAATTTTGAATAACAATTAATATTTTATTTATAAATGTTATGTTCTATTATTAAACATTTATTGCGAAATCTTTAAATAATTTATGAATAACATCTTAAATTAAACAAAATCTAATTTGGAGAACTAAATATATTATTGCTATTCTAATTATTCAATTTTAAAATATTCATATATAATATTTAATATTTTAAAATTGTAGTTTGAATAAACTCGAAACGACAGTACCGAACTACACTTGCGATCAAGGATTTTCCTTATTCTTAGAGGCAAGTTTTGCCTCAAATCTCACCAATAACCGATGACTTATAATTAGACACAAATACCATCTAATCACCACGGGATTTTTGATTGTTTTTAAGCTATAATCTTATTGGTTGGTTTTAATTCAAAGATTTTATATTTTGACCATAATTGCAATTCCAAATTTTCCATGATACAGCCACCTGGTAGTACTTCCATATTGACTATTTACAACTGATTTTAAGCAAGTTAGCAAATGTTACCTGGATTATATTTTTTATTTGAAATAAATAAAATCTAGCTCCAAATGTTGAAGCTAACTACAATAGTATCACAAGTAAACTGTCTCAAGGTCACAGATTAGAAATTAAAGTTTTACACCCGAATAATGATTTTCTATTATCTTATTATTAAAAATCTGTTTTATATGTTTATATTGTTTTCATTTGTATATATTTTAATATACCACAGGTCTATTTTTTGTTCTTATATAGGAAATTCAATGGTAGTATTCATTACTCTAAAATCTTAGGACAAATATTTAAATACAAAAGTTGTTCAGAATTAACATGTGCATCTAATGAGATCTTTCTTAATAATATACGATTTAAATTAATTGAAGAAGCTGTTGGCTCTCGTTGAAACATTTTATANGAAACAGGTTAACAAAAATTTTCATCTTTAAGCAGTTTGCAGAGTGTCATGTAAAATAATATAAATAACTTCTCAAAGCGGGACCCCACCCTAACAGCTCTAAAAAAACAGCAATATTCAAGAATTTTTTTAAGTGTTAAATAATAATTGAATCATTTGGGATTTTTTACAATATTGTTGCACGTATCCTAATTATTATTATACATTTTTTTGAAGTAAACATATTAATCCAAATATGCTGTGGTATCATTAGGTGTCAGCCCCCTCCAACAAATGCATCTCTATGGGTGCCAGCCGCGATCAGCCCTTTAAAAAGAAAAATCGTTTAGATTTTCTTAATCTATATTAGATTGACTATCGTGACGCATAAAATTTTTTGAAAATACATAAAATTGCAGAAATGGTGGTAGTTTGAGAAATGTAGTTTTGAGAAAAACGCGTTTAAAATTTTCGATACTGTAGTTAACGTATTGTGCAGCTTCCACAATTCTTCTTGTATCTCTGAAATGACTTCTAATATCAATAAACTCTTTTAGAGGAAAATTCTAGATTGTAAAATGAATTAATTTATGCAAAAAAAAAAAAATTTTGTAAACTTTCAAGGTGGGCTTTCCCCTTAACACTTTGTGTTCTTTTAATTGTCATTTTAATGTAAGGAAGATTAAAATAATGGAGACTTACTTCGAAATAAAATGAATTTAATATGAAAGATTAGGTAAACCCATATAAATATCAATTGTAAAGTGTGTATGTAAAATATAATTAATATTTATTGGAATAAAAAAATTAAATTAATGATTTCATCAATATATTATTTAATTAATTATTAAATATTAAGACAAAATTACAAAGAAACTCATAAATACAAAGACTAAGGCAATATTTGTTCTAAAGTTAATAGGGAATTATGGCGTCATGAAAATTTTACCATTAAATTTCCTATATATCAAAAAACAAGAAGACGTTTTGTATAATTAATATAATAATAAAGTTAAAATACCGTAAGCAGATTTCGAAATATGAACAAAATTAGATACGTTACTAATGAAGTACGTGAATATATCAAAATGTACCTTATATTTCCATAAACATACATCAACGTCAAAATAGAAATTCCACTGTCAAGTTTCAAGTTACCACATTTAACAAGGCACTTGTCAGTATCATCACTTACTTAGAACTGTTGAGATTTCAAACAGTTATTTCTTGTTTGTAGTTTCTTTCAGTGTTTAGAAAGAAATCAATTGTGTTCAAAGCATCTGTTAGTAGTGGCATTGCTGCTACAATATCCTAAAAAACGTAAAGTAAATCCTGCAGACAATACTTTCACCCAGTTGGTCAATGGTAAGGGTAAAGTCCAAGGTTTCGCAGTCGCATTCGCACTGCCAGGTAAAGCACTATACATCAATCACAGTAGGCCGCTGTCAAACGCTAACCCAGTGGCTACTCTTTTCGCTAATTGAACGCTTGCTCGCCCTCACGGCTTCCAATCTAATTCGTCCATTCGTTCTTCACGGTCACTGTACAGCCGATGGTGTAAATCTGTGACACTTCATACAACACCCTTGCAATTCCAGAAAATCATTATACCAGTAAATTAAACCATCAATACATGATTCAATTCATCGTTAATCATATTATTACTACAAAATAACTCGAAATATTCAAAATAATCCATAAATAACAAAAGAAAATATTTTTTTTTTTCCATATGCAATTGAAATTTAAAGTAATACATACTTAAATATTTTATTTTATATTTGTATTTTCTTAATATAAGATCACAAATTTAATTTATAAAAGCAAAATTACAAAATAACTACCTACACCTACATCATATTTTTTTTTATTATTCAATATTTATTAATATAAGAAAATAAATCCTTAAAAGTTTAATAAATGAATATTTTCAATCAAAAGATTATTCAAGCTTATTTCTTTAAAGTTAAGACAAAAATGTATAAATTAATAAAAAATTCGTTTTTGATATAAAATTCATTTTAAAAAATGTTAATAATTTAAATAAATTATTTGTATAAAATATGAAAAACATTAAATTATTCAATTTGGCTGCTGGGTGCAGCATACATTACATTGATAATTTACAATTTAATCTTGAGTATTATGAAAAAATAATTATTTTTGTTTTTGAGAAATAAATTATTTGCTTTTAAACAAAAAAAAAACAATAAATTTTTAAAAACGCATTATATATAGTCTTTGCCTCGAATCAATGTAATTGCATAATCATAAGCAGATATTTTACTTCGATATACGTTATTATGTTTTTCATCTTTTTAACGCCTAATTGACGTACATTTCAATAATGTGAAGTACGTCGTAACTTTATTAAAAAAAATATTTATGCAGAATACGCAGGTTTTGTTTACATTGGTTACTTCTTTACAAACCATTCGTGCATAAGCAACAATGACTTTTTCTGAACTCAAAACGTATCAGCTCGCGCAAACGTACAATGATTACACAATTACATTGTTTCGTGGCGTCGACAATAGCTGTTGTTTACAGCTTTCATTCCTTTTTATGTTTTTACAATTATTTACAATTTATCTTAACAAGTCATGATTGAATTTCTTTTAAGTTTCTATCAAAGTATTTTCGTGTATAAAAATCAAATTATATACCTTAAGGTATTAATTCTTACTAATTGCAAAAAGCAACATAGAGCTGCTGCTTGCAGCGTTTACCACTTATATCTTTTATTCTATTTCTATTTATACAAATTTTAATGGAACATATACATAGTTTTAAAGTAATTTTTATTTATAAAATAGGAATTATTATGAAAGTATTAAAACTGAATTATTTCAAATTAACAACCACCAACAAAAATCAGAACTTTATCTAATTATAAACAATTTAAATTATGATACAATGAAAGTTCATTCCCTTAAACATTTCTGTAATTATATAGCGTTTTTATTTTACTTGTTATATTCAAAAAATAAATAATAACGAGCAACTTTGCTAATACAAATGGTTTCGAATTTTTCCCTGGTTGGGATTTTAATGAATGTTTGTGAGTTTTCCCTTCATTATGAAAAATTTAAAATGGCTTTTTCCTTTTATGTACATTTTTATTACTGCCATAAAGCAATTAATGCATTATTTATATATTAACATTAATAGAATTTTAGAATTATAGTTTGATTAATTCTAGAAATACAATTTAAAAATATTATAAATCGCTAAGTTGATATTTTCCTGTTGAAATATTTGAAGAAATATCAGATATAATTTAAAAGTCGTTAGTTTTAATGCAGTACCATATTTTAAAGGTAATAAATATCGGATATATGTATTTGATCGCTGATCGCAACTGAAGCATATCGTAACATATTCGTTCCAGTTTACGATCATGCACGAATGGCTGTGTTCGCTCGTAATTATTTCAGTTTTTGGTTGACGCGCACATTCATTCCATTAAAATTACCATCATTTTATCTTGAAATTATTTTTGTGATAAAAAAAAACACAAACCATTACGTAATTACTAAAAATTTGCTTTTGTTACTTTGTGTTAAAGTAAATATGAAATGCATACAAAATTGTTTATTAAAATATTTGTTTGTTTTCCGAAAAATTACATTATGAAACTTATTCAAACATGTTTAAAAATGTTTTTTTTTTACTTATTTACATATTTTTTTTATTGTTTTACAGTGGAGAGCAAAAGTATTTGTACCCTCAATGTTGAGATAGTAAAACAATCATAGATTGAATAGTATCATATTTTATTATAAAAAGATAGCACTTCAATTTACATGAATAATTTTTTTTTTAATTCTACAGAATAAATTATGAAAATATTTAAAAGCAACTATTTGGAAGCAAAACTATTCGTAGCTTTGAGTTCTGCAAAATTAGTTTTTCAAGAAAAACATGTTTATGAACGTTTTATAGATTGTTATTATTTCTTAAATTATAATTTCTATTTCAATATTGAGGGTACGAATACTTTTGCTGTTCACTGTATGCACAATGCAATTGACAATACTTTAATAAGTAGAAATACTTCAAAGTAATTTACAAAATATTCAAAAAAACATGAAATTTATGAATACTACATTATTTAACCCAATCAAATATTAAAATATGATAATAATATATCAATTTTGATTGGAATATATAAAAGTTAACATATAAGTTTCCAGTGATTATCTTTAATTTTTTATTATTTTTATAGGAAGTTTTAACAATAATAGCCCAAATAACTTGTTATAATATACAAATTTAGCCAAAAATTACTCTTCTTGAAATGACTTCCATTAAGTAACTTACATAAAATCCTTCGAAAAATGGCTGTTCTTAAAATTGAATCTAAAAATGTATGTATAGTTACATTATTTTAATTCAAAATTGCTACACTTTTAAATAACAATATTCCAATTTTTGACTTTTGTCTTAAGGAGGAACACACTCTGACAACTCTTAAAATAGCGATATTCAAAAAAATATATATTTAAGTGTTAAATATCAATCAAATCACTTGGAGTTTTCTTACTATATTCTTTATGTATTTAAATTATTTGACAAATGTGATTAAAAAAAAAAAAAACGCGTTTAAAGTTTTCGGTACTGTAGTTAACGTGTTGTACAGCCTTCACCATTCTTCTTGTGTCTTTGCAATGACTTCGAATATCAATAAACCTCTTTAGAGGGTCATTCTAGACAGTATAAGAAATAGATTTATTTAAAAAAAATTTCTTTGAAATCTTCAGGGTGGGGTCTACCCTTAAAATCATGTTCATAATGTAATATATTTCCTAAAATGTTATGTTGCCGGTACAGATACGTCTAAATTATAATCCTCATTTTTTAATTTAAGACATGACTTTAATATCCCAGAAAATAAGTCAATAATATTTATACGAATATAAAAGAGTTATTTACTTAATTAAATTAAATTGACATGATGCAATTTTATCATTTCTTTGATATCAACTACTTGACAAAGCAAAAGTTTCCATTCAATTTGTATTATGTTCACTGGTGGTATTTTTTATAAATAATTTTAGCTTTCAAAGCTAACTATTATTTATTTTAAATCAAAAGTACGGTCAAAAACAAAATACTTATTAAAAGCAAAATTGAGAAGAACAAACTTAAATCTATTCCAAAAAATAATTTTAATTCTGAATTTGAAACATAGTGATATCAAAATGTAATACAAGCTTTCTAAAATTTATTCCTCTATTTGAGCAATAATTTGTTTTAAAAAAGTAGTACTTCAAAAATATTAAATAAAATATTAAATAAAAATATAAACAATAAAGTTAATTAAACTTTATGACGAGAATATAAATTTTTTATCAAAGATGTAACATAACATTAAAGTTAAATTTACAACTGAAAACAAATTTAACTTTGACCCGGTTAAACAAAACTCCGTTCACATCTTATAAATTATTCAAAATACACTTTAAAATTCTGTTTTAAATTATCAGAAATAATTAAAAACATGGCTCATCAATAGAATACATAAGAACATGAGACATTTTCAATCAGGTTAATACCAATAACCTGAACCTGGATTAATTTTTGTAATCTGATTTCGATACAATAATAATCCAATAAAACTGAACGCGCACAAATTTCCATTTTGAAATGAAATTTCGTTAAAGGTCGATTGTATCTGTTTGTTTGTATCTAAATACGTACCTACATATATCTGTTATTATATTTGTAATAATAACAATTTAAATTTATATCTAATTAAAAGATTTTATCTATTATTTTATTTAATATTATAATTATTATGATTATTGTTTGAAATTTAATATTATATTCGTTAATGTCACTGTCAATTGAATTTTCATTTTAATTGAAATTTCCACTGTATGTTTGTATGTATGTATGCATTTACAATTCAATATACAATTGCTGAAAACGAGAACATGTGAAAAAATAAATCTATTTAGTTAATTTGCATATGAAAAATTTGTTCTCTGCAATCGTTCGGACAATTTTTTTATCTCAAATCTACAAATTTTTTTGTTAGAAAAAATGTATTTTTTCTTTAACAAATTAATAATTTAATCTTACAAAATCTATTATTTGAATTAAATAAATTATATAGAAAAGGAACACTTTTTGATATCAAATAAATATAACTAAAATAGTTAATAGTCATTTTATAAAGTAATGAATTTTTTTATTTAATATTAAAAATTGTAATAAATTCCATGATGTATTTAATTTTTTTATTATTGTGACCCTACTGTGCTAATGGGAGGATTTTCGTAGTAAAGGTTTCGGTAATAAAAACACCCACGGAAATACAACTTATATTATTTATTTAAAGCGAATCATTAATCTAATGTTAGTTAATGCTGCTTTTGATTCTGATTTGAAACTGTGATGTTGCAGAGTTGTTACTTGACTGTTATTTACTTACTACTGACTAAGTTCTAAACTATTTCTAATATTTATTAAGTTTTTTGGAAATGTAGAAGAGATGTTTCTTAGAAAACATGTGTAGAAATAGATGTTTTTAAATTAAAAAAAAAATGTAGGGTGGTTACTTGAATTGAATTAATATTGTTATTGTTGATAGTAGATGCAGCGTTATTTAACCAACATAT
Organism: Pogonus chalceus; assembly: GCA_002278615.1. Classification (NCBI taxonomy): domain Eukaryota; kingdom Metazoa; phylum Arthropoda; class Insecta; order Coleoptera; family Carabidae; genus Pogonus; species Pogonus chalceus. The sequence continues at coordinate 3,693,380 of CM008235.1, forward strand.
TGTTTTTATCTAAATAATGTTATGTGTTTAGGCTTAAAAATATGTTATGAAATATAAATATATAAAAACAATGTGCAGATTTAAATTTAAATATAAATAAAGTACATAGAACATAATAAGTATCAACTAATAAAAATAATCATATATTAAGAGAGTACAGGGGACACAACTTCATATTCTATCAAAATTTTTATTTTATTTATGTTATACCAACTGTCTACTTTCGTTTTCCTAAATAGACAATTAAATAGTAAAATTTTCATTACAAAATAAATTTTTCTTTGTTAAAGTAAGGACAAATATTTAAATATAAAAGTTGTGCAGAATTAAAAGGTACATCCAATGACTCATTTTTAATTATATATGACGATTCTGTCACAAGGTACAGAAGTAAATTAAAATTTACATTGTTAAGCAGTTTACAGAGTGCCATGCAAAATAAAACAAATAACTTTAATTTAAGTATCATTATAAATAAAACTGAAATCTGGGCAAAAAAATTGAAAATAAAAATCAACGAAACCAAATCAGAACAAATGACATTTACTAATAAAAGAGCTACATGCCCTCAAGTAACATTAAATAATGCAGCTTAAGCAGTCAAAACAGAAGTTGTCTACTTGGGTATGCACTTGGAT
>CM008235.1:3717074-3728703 GCA_002278615.1 Pogonus chalceus
AAGATTATATTATTTACTACCAGTGGCGTACTTAGGTTAGACAGTGCCCACAAAGGCGTAAATATGTTTGGTATTAAGGTAGAAACATTAGTTTTCAATTTTTTTATTGATAATATAAAAATAAATATAAATTTATTAATTCAAAAATTAAAGCATTTTTTCTTTAACAATTTACTGATTACTTATTTTCGTTTTAATAAATTTTGTAAATTTTAAATTTAATGATATTTGTTCATATATTCACAGTAATATTAAGCAAGGCCGTAACTAGGCAGGAGCTCCAGGGCCCAGATCTAAGTAGGCCCAAAAATGCTTCTCAAAAAAAATCATCTTAGTTATTTTCTTAATGATTTAATTGATGAATTTGCGGAAAAAAGTAAGAAAAATAGAATATAAATAAATTTATGAAGTTTTAATTTATTGTTTTTTCATAATTATAAAATGAAATTAAAATTAGAAGCAGAAACAATTGAAAGAATAAGTATTATTTTGTATTTATTTATTAAAACTGTTATCAAACTTTAAAAAATGAAAGAACAGGAGCTTCAGAACTATCGTATATACATAGTAATTTTTTTTAATGTAAGAAGAGGGGAGTAATTTATAAGTTTTACCCAGGGTACACAAAAAGTTAGGTACGGTCCTGATATTAAGTATTAAATTTTGATCGTACTGAAAATTTTGCCACCCCTAATATTTTGTCGCTTTAAACCCGGAACTCACAGGCCTAAGCCTAAATTCATTACTATTTACAAAATAATATTATTTATTTCAATAAATAAATAATCTTGGGTTATATATCTAAGTTAATCCATATGCTTTTAGATATAGTTAGAAACACAATAGAAATCGTAGAATAATGCAGAAATGTTCTATAGAAAAAGTTATACATCGTAGATGCATATCTCACTTATGTATACGATTAATTAAGATTAAGATAAACTAACATCAAAATTATGTAATTCTTAAGTTATAAACCACGAAAAAATTTGTACGTATATATAAGATGTTTCTTTAATTTTATTTGAAATCGCCCTTACATTTCCACTCAATTAATGCATTAATTACCAAAGGAAATTATCTACACATAACAGTAAATTATCATGGACCATAAATTATGAATAAAGCGCTTTAGAACCTCTATTTTAACCGCAAGCAAGTCAATAAATTTATGTTTAGAGACCAATGCTAATCAAATCAATACATATCACCTAAGGTATGTATTTGAGTTCTAGTAAACATTATGATCCTCCCTGACAACAGAGATCAATATAGGGTGCTTTCAATATTGTAGGAACAATAAGGCCTATTTTCTATATAATAGATAGGGACGATAATGCAAACAGCCTAAAGCTTGAGCACATTGAGTCAACGCAAACCATTGCGTTATATATACATATTTTAGAAGGATTTACTCACAATTAAAGTAAATCAACATAGATATTAATATTAAAAATAATACGTTGTTAGATTCCAAACCAAACTTGAGATAGTTCATTTTTTTATCGTTTATTTAATTCAATTTCCTATCTCTCCCTTTTATATCCTTTCTTGACGTTATACTTTCTATCTTTTTCAATTTATTCTTCGGATATATTCATACCACTCCAATCTTTTCTATGCGTATTCAATGCATTTCATCTAATATCTATTCTTCATCTGAGTTCTCTTATTTTTTTTTTACTTCCATTTTCTAGATCGGAAGTCATTTTACATTTTATAGAATTTTTGAAACATCCATGGATTTTTTTATTTGTTTTGAAACAATTGTTATTATTCATTTGTTTAATGTAGTTTATTCATAGCAATTTTTTTAAAAAAAGCTGCCTGACCTTTTTGTAATTTCACGTTTCTAGTAAAGTTTTTTACTTTATGCAAACAAGATTATTTGTAGAGTCGCTCAAATAAAACAATGTGTATTTAATGGAAATCAATTTGTATCTTTGGTTCCAATCCGAAATAAACAAACAAACAAACACATAATATTCTAGGTCGATTGTCATCGATTTTACATCGCATAATAATTACAATAACAAAAGCACGTACAAACAGGCACATAAATGAACTCTTATTTACAAATTAGAAAATATATCCTATATTTAAATGAATAATATTTAATTTTCTTTACAAGATAATACAGAAAGTTCATTATCACCTTTATCTTTAAAGGAAAGAGAAGTTACTATTTAGTAATTCCCTGTAGTTTTAAATCCACAAGTAAATTGGATAAAGTTTATTTTAGAGGGAATATTAGAAATTGTTACAAGGATTATAACATTCTTGATTCCCTTTAGATTTACCTATTCTCTGCTTTTACTACTAAGTCAACTTTAACATCTGCGTGTATCTGTTTATTAATATTTTATTTTAATCCATATATACTTCGTTCAAAGAAATATATCTTATAATATTATTATATAAAACATGACAGTGATTTAAGAAAAAGGAATTGCTACAAGATATCATTTCAAACAATAATCTTTATGATAAAAGGCTCGAAAACTGAATGAAGGGTTAAAAGAAAAAGTAATACTTGTGCAATTCAATAAAAATATCGAAAAAATTAATATTGATTTCATTGGTAAACTTCACGATGAGTATAAAATATGCTTTGACAAGCCTGTATTTGTCAGCCAGAAATATTTATAATATTCTTACCACAAGATAATCCATATCATTCTTGTAATTTAGTGCAAAAAGAAATATTAGGAAAAGATTAAATTGCTTATAACTTTATTTTGTATAGAACTGTAATCCCGAGCAAAGTTAGATCTTCCTAATATTCGTTAATACACATCAATAGTTTTTTTGATATAAATTGAAAATGTTTTAGTCTAAGGGAGCATTTACTTGTTTTTCGATGAAAAAATCGATTTTTTGTCTTACTTTTTTCGATTCCTAATATTTTTTGAATTATCCCTGCTTGAACTCAATGCCGTTTTGCGCTTATTTAGTGTTTGACGGTCTCGCGTCTGATGTTAAATTTTCGTCAAAGTTTAAAAGCGTTTTTGTCGAAATGACATTTTTTGAACTGGGCGAGAGCAGAACTCAAAAATTTCTTAGCCGATTTTGATCTGAATTGTTTTTTTTAAAGGAGACAAAATGTATTAGAGCTTGTGCTAGAATCAGCCATTTTTATGATTATTTGAAAACAATTCGGGCATTTGAAAGTCTAAAAGAGTGATCAAAAATCGACCACTTTTTCAGATGGCTGCCATTTTGTGATTTTTTAATAATTTGATCTCAAAGTAGCACAAGCTTCAAATAATTTTATGTAGATTTTAGCTTTCTTAGCCGATTTTGTAACAGATGACTGTGATAACCTGTGCGCTCCCGCCCGTGTACAAATGTCTGGCCTGCGACGCTCTGACGTCCATCTACCTAGAAGGCGCTACAAAATTGTCAGAGACTTAAAAAAATTCAGAAAGATTTTTAAAATGTCATTAAATAAGATGCTGAATATTCGAAGTTTACACCTTCATTCATATTCTTGGAAAAAATTCACAAAAACACGTTTTTTTAGGCTTCAAATAAGTAAATATCCCCTTAACATAATTAAAGCTATATTTTATATATTTTTTACTTGTAGCTTAAATGTCTTGATAAAAATTAAAATGATTAGAATCTTTGTTTAAAAATAAATTGTGTAGATTTTTTAGTTAAAAGTATTTTGAAATAAATTAACAAAGATAATGAGTTAAACGTCATGAAAATATCATTTAAATATGATAAAAGCAAAAGTGAGCGAATGAAATATAATTTTATTGTAAATAATACGAAATGATGAAAGCATCTGGTTGAAGCATCTGTTAGGAAACTAAGTTAATAATAAATGGTTGAGGACGCACAAAAGGAAAGATTCAATTCAAAAAGGTGAGAGATCGACATTCTGCAGAAGATGAAACCAACAAAAACGTCCATTCATCATGTCACAGCTTTCGCAAACAAACCACGTTTTCAACGAATGAAAATTCATATTTTCGTTCACAGTACGATCGCAGTTGCTGCTACTGGTGCGTTATGTTCGCTGTACTTTTCTTTTTTGGGTATTTGTTAAAATAAGCCACAATTACCCGTACCACGGGATTTTCGCTCAAACCACTGCATGCTATCCGATTATTAATGATCAAAATAGGAATGAATTATTATCGTCATAATACTTTATTATTATTTTTTTTTAAATAATATACACAGTATTCTACTTAGAAAAAACGGATAATTAACTCTTTAAGATATTTATAAACACTGTGCGTAAAATTATTATACTATATTTCGATAATGCATATATAATTTAACTATAAAATGACTATTAAACATATTTAAAGCAAAGATTTTATATGTATTTCAATTACAATTTCTATCAAAAGTTAAAAAAAAAGTTATTTTCATGCAATTTAACAAGTTTAAAACTTAAAAAGAACAATCTAATGTATTTAGTACCAAACAGCATCAAAAAAGAGATACGTGGCACCATCTACTTACTTCAAATTTAAATAAAATACAACTTAAATTTCAATTGATAAAACAAATTTTATACTATTTTATTTCTTATAAATTTAAAATTTTGTAACTTTTCATTACTAACCACATAAAAAAATAATTTTGAATTCAAAAAGATTTTTAAAAAATTGGAATTGACTTAGTTTTAAAAAATAACACAATAATTAAAAATCTTATCACAAATACAGCAAAACAAGATAAAATTAATAAAAATTCTGTACTTTATTATATTAAATGTTCCAATTGCCCAAATAGTTTTTATATAGATAAAACTAAAAGAAAAGTTATAACAAAATTTAAAGAACATATTTATCACATTAAAATTAAAAACATTTTTAAATCTGCGCTCGCACTTCATAATCACCACACTGGCCAGAAATTTATTATTGAAAATTTAAATTATTTGAAATGTAGTCGAAAATACATGTAATTTAATATGTTAGAACCCATTTACTTGAAAAAGTACTCCAACTATCTAATTAACACAGATTTAACCCCTTTAGATAATCCATTATTACAATTCATAAAATCCCTAAATTTACTTTAATAAATTTTCAAATGACAGTTATACCCCACCCCCAAATACTTATTTTTGTTTTGGTATAAACAATCTAGTTATAAGAATATATTTAGTTTTTACTGATAATGATCAATAATGATCACATAGTGATCGAAATGTACATCTAATATTAATTATATAAATTTTCTGAGGAAAAGTTACAAAATTGTTGATTATTTATTTAATTTAAACAATTAATCTTCACGTTACTCAAAAATAATAATAATTTTAGTATTAGTGTGTTCAAACCATACAAATTTCAAAATAGGAAAACAAATTTTGACAGATATAATCTTAATTATCTTATAAATTCCTTTAAAATGAATTGTCAATTGTTTAAAAATACACAAATATTATTCTCTATTTTAAAGGCTTTGTTCTGTTCTACCTTAAGTCATCTATTAAATTGTTATTCAAATGTTTATTTTTATTATTTTTTCAAATTTAAGATATGTTAAAAAGCTTTAAAAATATATGTATGAATATAATTATTCTTTATTTTGATTTATATCTGATTTTCTAAAAAAAGAGCATTGCATTATTAATATTGTAAACTTTTTCTATTATTTTAATATCAAATGAATTTCATATAAAATAAAAAATATTTAATAAATTAAATATCAATTTCCGGTATATATGTATTTATAATTTACATTTATTTAAATATATACATTGGGAAGCAATCGACTTAAAAAATACTAAAATTTCATTTTAATTGATATTTTATTGAAATGCAATTACGCTTGATATTTAAAATTCTATTATGAACTAAAAATAAAATGGTTTTCGCAAAAACCAATTATTTTCATTTAGATTTTCTTTCAAAATATAATATTTAACGAAAGGGTATAAAATAGAATATATCGTTGGAGATAAAAATCTGCATTTAAACAATAAATCTATTCGAAATCCATTAATCTTGATGGTTATTTAATTAATACGTAAACATAAAAATCGAAACAAAATAAACATTCCGAACATGTTATAAAATAGCTTTTAATCACTCAACATTCCACATGTTTCCCTCATCATTATTTGGAAAGCGTTCAAGCACCTGACCCTAATTCACAGGAAATATAACCTTTAAAAAAATAAAAAGGAGTTAAAGAGAAATAAGGTTTAATTACGCGTAAAAACCAGCAAAAACCTTTTTTCCAATGAAATGATAACAAACGTGACTGGAAAGCTTTTGCTAACTTAACGATATAATTTGTTTTAAATCTCTATTATCAGTAAGCTTTCGAACTGAAGCCAAGCTGTCACAAGACTATATCATTAGAAGACGAATTACCGACAGATAGGTGAAATTCTAAGTCTTTTCACGTTTTGTTTTACAAAAAAAGAAATATTCTTGTTTAACTTCTATGCATTTATACTGCAATTTATTTATTTAACAATGTTATTGTATATTACTTCAGTGCTTTTCCTATCTAGAAGCTTTACTTCTGTAGTAAAAGAAATATAAAACACAATAGTCTCACAGATTTTCTCAAGCATAAATAAAAATAAGCTTATTGAACTTTCATTTCTTTTCTATAGATTTATAAAATCAAGTAAACAGCTTGACAATTAATAATTTCAAACCAAAATTCTTTTAATACCTAGGAATTTGCAGAATATTAAATTTGAAAGTTTTTATGTCATTAACGCAGAATAAAAATTGTAATTATCAAATGTAAAATAATTTTCTTCTATTGCAATGTATTTTTATTTGGCCAATAGCTGACTTAAGACATTTTTATAAAGAAATACTAGTTGAGGATAAAATCATTTATAAATATAAAATTTTTTTTAATTTATTTTTTTTTATTTTTTTTNAATAATATTTTGAAATTAATACGACATAGATGCAAGCATATGTAAACAAACAAATAAGGAATTAATTTTAAATGTTTAATAATTTAGCTTCATGATAAATAAAAGTTTATTTACAATTATTTGCTATATTTTACATTATTATTGAATTCAAAATAATCCTAAAAGTCATAAAATTTTAAATGTTAAGTATACAGAAACATTATAAAATTAAAGGAATTTAAATTCCAAAATTTTCAAAATCAAGAGATCCAAGTTCAAAAATATTCATATGGGCTTACCATCAGAAGGACATAAGTCTTTTACAAATATCAGATTTATTTTCCAAAAAAAATAAGTTTTATTTAATATGAAACCTTTTTTATATATTTCTTTCATATTAATAAAAAAATAAAACAATTACAAGCGTTTTTTATTATTTTTATGATACTAAATATTTAGTACTTTGGTACTTTTGAATAAGAAGTTATTAGTTCTCTTTATGAATATATTTAATATCAATTTCTTGTTAATTAAGAGGTTATAGCATCTTAAGATTTTCAAAAAATCGATTTTATTCACTAGATAAATTGTTTATAATTTTTAACTTTTAACCTTTTCAAAATTCAAATTACTTCCGAAGTTATAGTTTTTAGAATGAATATTTTGTTTTAAGACGTACGAATTTTTCCTTCCATGTTTTTCTCTAAACTATTTATTCCAAACTGGTGTACAAGATATTTCTCAACCGATTTTATTAAAACTTACAACACATATTCTTTATAATATTATCTAAAATGTGACTTAGGATTTTTTTGATTGGATCCCATGTTCATAAGTTATACATATTTTAACTCATAATTTCGATAAAAATTCAAGTTTTTAAAATTTTTTCCTAGATATCTTCTTAGCTATTACCTTTCTTAATAAGAAAAAAAATTATTTATCAGACAATACCTGACAGATAAAAAACCTATACCATCAACAAGGATTTTTAAAAAGAGTCCTACTTATAACTTAATAGCTGCATCAAAATAAAATAAATTTTTATAAATATTTTCCGAGCGCCAAAGTGTTGTAACTCCTTCATATAAATTCAATTTAAATTTTAAATAAAACAACTAAAATGATTTATTTCTAAGAGATCTCAATGAACAATTCCAATATTGTTGAAATAAACTTAATAAGTGGTGTAATTAGATCATTTAAAATTCTCACTTCAATTTAACAATCATCATAATAACAAAATGGAAAATTTAACAAGTGAACTCTAATTACATTGTGTGTCGAATAGATATCAATTGAAAATAAATCTGTTAACAGCGTATACATTTTCATTGAAATGCGTCCTTTGTAATCACACAACAATACATGGTATTATTTTCAATACATTTTGTTATGTACGTCATGTCTCTTTCATTTGCTGATTTTATATTTACCTAAAAAGCATTAAAAAACAAACAAATATATTTTGTAATATTTTTTCTATCATACTGAACCAGGACAATTCTTCTAATTTTACATTTTTTTGTAATTCATATATTTTTAAAGATAACAAAAAAATTTTTATACGTTTCATTAGAACTTAGAAGTTTATTCGAAACAAAGAATTATTTACACTGGAATACATTAAAACGTGTCATAATCAATATTGAACATCTTTCCGGGTTTTTTTACCCAATTTTCTTATTTACTATATTTGTAGAAATGTACTAAATATATACAACATTCTAAACTTTTGGTTTTTTTTAGTAAATAATATAAACCCCGGAAGTACTAACTTTAAAGTTAAAAAACATTTTTTCTAGATTAAAATCTACATTCTTACTTATATTATAATATGAAAGCAGCAATTTTTATATAAATATAACGATTTTGATAAAAATTATCGATTAGGGGTATTTTAAATAAAAAAATTGATCTGCTAAAGTCTCATTTGTGGAGATAATAATTTAAGACTTTTTTTGCAGTTTTATATACAACAGGATCGTGATATTATAGCTAAGTAACAGAAAAGCATTTACAAATAATTGAATTGTCACAATATATCATTTCGAATAATAATCTTTATGTTAAAAGGATCAAAAACTGAATAAAGGGCTGAAATAAAAAGCAATACTTGTAAAAATCAATAAATGCATCAAAATAATAAACACAAAAAAAAATAAAATGACAGAATTATTTAAGGAATCCATGTCATTCCCGTAATTTATGTAGAAATAAATTTTATTAAAAGATTATATTGTCTGTGAGTTTATTTTGCATAAATAAGAACTTAGTCATCCTGATATTATTCATTTAATTTTATCAAAGCTGCAAAACTTTAATTATTTTGAATGACCTCTAAACAGCTGATAGTATGATTGTGTGTCAATCAAAATTTACAATCAATTAATGAATGCGACTTGGACAGCTCACCTCAAATTCTGAATTTATCTTATTCAAGTTCTTTCAAATCAAATTTTTTAAATTTTAAATCCAATAAATGGAAGAAGATTTTTTTTCTTAGCCATGATATTATAAAAACACGTTTACTGAAAACAACTTAGGTACTATTTCGGTAAAGTTAAAATTTAATCAATAAATGAATATGTCTGATTAAAATTTTTTTTAAATATAATTAATTATAAGTTTTAAAGTTATTATAAGAACGAAATCTGTTTAATATTGCTTAAAAGTTATTATTTAGTAGCGAGTCTTACCTCATTAAATAAAACTAAATCAGACCGCTGTTATTATTTTTAAAATAAACGCTATTTATATTATTCTCAACATAAAACTGATTATTAATGCTAATCTGATCAAATTCTAATGTTGATTGAATATAATCTGTCAATACACAAATTATAAACAGAATGATGAAATTTATTTGACTCACAGATAACTGTATATCAATGAATAGATTGGAATTAAGCATTCATTACTATTTAGTAATAATGGAAAATTTATACCTAGTAACATTTAATATAAAGCTAGTGATATATTATAATTCGTTTTATGATATTAATTTCAAATTATTAGTCATTATGAAGCAATTTTCAGAGCAATATTAATTTCTGTTCGCAAATAATTGTCATTTTAATATTCAAATCATTGATATATATTAAATTTTACATATTTAATAATAAATTGTTATAATGAAAATGATACCAACTACAAACACTAAAAAGAAATATTACAAACTTATATAAAAGTTAATAACTTGTAAAATCATGTTTTTGTTTTTCAGTTTTGTCTACCCTTTGTTATGATTTTAGAAACTGTAATAATAAAGTAAAAATTTAACAGTTACACACGAGTGCATTCTAGCAAATAAATTACGAAATAATATTCATTTTATTTTCCATTTATGTAAAACAGTTTAAATTTAGGCAGTTTGTAAGCAAATACGTGCTAAGTTCATATTTGTTTACTTGAAAAGGTTCTCATAGAATTTCTTTCATTTTATAATAGGTTTGCATATGTTACCATAACTTGCGTATATTTGAAAATAAATACGCATATTTGTTATGCTTGTGAATGTAATTTATAAAGTGTTTTTGTTGACAGATTTGTTAAATATAGAATTAAATTTCCGTTCGACAGATGAAATCGTATATATTTTATTTGAATGAAAGTCATGAGAAAGCACAATGTTGATAAATCAACTGTAAACAAACCCAGTTTTCACAGTTTTACTTGTTTACGACAAACAGTAAAAACTTCTGGATTCGTTTATTGATTTATTTATTTATTTCAGTTCTCACTTCAGTAATGATAAAATGAATTATATTTAATCCATTCTCGTTTAATTAACATTCTTTTTATTTCTTGTCTTTTCTGACAAAGTTATTGTTGAACTATTTTATAATGTTCATTTACATTATTAAAGAACTTGTTTAAAAGTTTATATTAGCTATAGTTTCGTTCTCAAATGTACTCACGATAATTTTATCTATTCTATCTTCTGTTTTTTGCTACTTTTTCATGTCAACCATGGCAAACCTACCTGTACAATATATGTTCCCTGGAAAACAATACTTTCTAAACTAAGATAAAACAAAACTTTTAAATAACAGAATACTCGTTTATTAAGATAAATTAGATTTCTAAATATTAAGTTAATTTAATCTGTAACATTTACTTCTTATTGAATGTTTATAAAAACAAAATATATTTATAAGTTTAACAGTTTTGTTAAATGATAGAAGAACTTACAAAATATTTCTCAATAAATCTTTTTCTAAGCTTTTTATATTAATAACTTTAAAGCGATCGCTTAGTAGTAGCATTGTTGTTTCAATTTTTTAAAACTAACTGTCATAAGTTTATTAAATTTCTGATTATAACAGTATCTATGATAAGGTTACTTCATTTGCTAAAATTATCAATAAAAGTACCACCAATTTGTGGTCTACTAATTATATTTTAAATTTAGTTGAGATTTTTGACTCCGTGACCGTATCTTTAAAAAAAGCTGCATTTGGATAATATTTCAGTACGCACTTTTTTGCAAATAACTCAAAAATTAATAAAATTGAACGAAATTGAAAATAAAGAAATGAAATAATTTCTATTTAAATATAAAATTATAAAGTAAATAAATAGAGCAATTAATATTCCAATCAATTTAATAATCAATATTTTAATATTTATCCCTCATTTAAAACGAAGATATATTGGCTGCTGCATGCAGTCATCATAAGAAAACCATTTAATAAATGAACAATTTCCTAGCGTAAAAATATTATCTGTATTTCTGTAATTTATACTAGTTACAATTTTCAATATCTTTCG
>CM008235.1:3729992-3740124 GCA_002278615.1 Pogonus chalceus
ATTTTTTTTTTTTAATCATTATTTTTATTTATCCTGATATATATTATAGTTGCAGATAATTTAATAGCCAAAATGTCTACAAAATAATTTCAAATTTATTTAAATAAAACCAAATGATTTAAATTAATCATAAAAAATGTTTTAACATAAATCTTAATAAATGGTTTAATTCTTTTATTTATATTATCATATTTTAATTCTGTATCAATCATTATTAATTAATAATATAATTAAATATGTATATCTTCTTATATTTGAATCATGCAGTATATTTGTTCATATTTATTAATTATAAAATAAAAGACATAATTATAATAATTTGACATCAAGTTAATTAAACATAATTTTGTATTCCGCATTTTAATTAACAAAGTAAGTTAATAAAAAGTAAAATAATAAAACAAAATATAAATGTACAAACTCATTAACGATATAACTAATCGTATTATTTATCCAATGATGACTTCAAGTAATACTTGGTCATGAATGCAACGATCTTCGAAACTTCTGAAGTTCTCATTCTCATTCTCGTTAGTTATCACCAACGTCGCAGCAACCACAACGCCAACGACTGGTCATAGGGAACCCGCATCATATTCGCAAGATTGTACTAAGGCATTAACGATATTACCAGAAACTAAAATGTAACATAACATAACATAACGTAACGTTTCCATTTCAAGCAACCGGATATGAAACACCGTGCGCCTGATCACTGACGCTGACCAACGGAAATTATAATAGCGAGATAATTGGAATTGTAAATGGACGCTATTTTCATGTTACGCGTCCCTACAAGAAACTTTCACAGCCATATTCACCGATTACAGTTTGGTTTTTAGGGTTCTGCGTCACATGTGATAATTCTGCTGTTTATACAACGTAAAACGTTATACGACTAACAAGGCAACGATAAAAGATACAGTAAAAATATATGGGTATATGCCATACTCAATTTTATACGGCGAAACGTATAAATACTGAATTTAGGGATCCAAGGCCTACTCAATGGATATTCGTTCTATTTGGATTTCGAGAACCATTTTCACGAATTTTATACTTAAAGTTTTTATGTTTCTGCTAAATGGATTTGTATTTAAATACTTACAAGCGGCAATCTTTGATTAGTACGTGTCATTAATTTCATACTTAACTAAATAACATTATATTTTATTGATGAAAGAGTCAAAGTTGTTATATTTTACTGTTTTTGTTCTAACTTTGGCTTAAGGGGTTACACCGCCTCGGTGCTCGAAAAAATAAGTATAAAAATAAAAAGTTTTTTTTTTGAAGCTGCTATTAAGTATATAAAATAATTTTTATTTTACGCATATACTTAGTAGTTTTATAAATAATTTAAAATAATAAAGAATACAAAAAACATCAAAAATGACGGAGATATGAGCCTATAAGTTGGACTTTTCTTTGGAAATCCTTGAAAGTCTACTTATCTTCTCTATCAGGCATTTTCTGAGAAATAAAAAAGAAATTTTCTTTAAAAGTATAGCTAACACGTTGCGTAGGATTTTTTAAAAATTTTGTTAGAAATTATAGCTCTCTAAAAAAACTAACTTTTTTTCGAAATTTTGAGTTTAAAATTCTTTTAATTTGACATTTAATCAAAAACTTCGGAAATAGTTTAAATTTTGAAATGGTTAAACTTCTAAAATATTTTTTTAAATATAAACAATGAATCAAGTTAAAAAAAACGATCTTTTGAAAATCTCAAGATGATGGAACCTCTTAAATTGAAATAAATATTACCTACTTATTGTAACAGTGGGGTGTAGCAGTGAGTTACAGCCCATGTTTACGTCCAGGTTATCAGGAGTAATAAGATTAAGTAAAAATATACTTACCTAGTACACTGCCTATTCGTTGACCAGTTCGGGAGCAAGAACGCGCAAAAACAAGTTTAAGTATTTTAAATTATATAGTTTTATTAATTTAATAATAAAAATAAATTTATAAACTAACAGTAAAACAAATATAAATGAATTTACGAATAATGAAATCTAAAAAGAATACAATGATAATTTACTAACTATCGATACTAAGCCGCGATCGAGAATGATTTTCTAGATCGAAAACTTCAACAAATCGGTTTCTACAATCTCGACGTTTTTGATAGAAAATTTCCATTGTACTCGGAGCAATGAACGTCTCTATAAAAAATGTCGGCATTTCCGTTACAGACGCGACTTATTTTAATTTATCAATTAATCGTGTAAATTTGGTAAAATGGTGCATTTGTTACATTATATTTTTACAATTTTAATGATTAAACCATCATCAAAAAATACAAATCAAAGTTCTTTTAAAAACCAAAAATAATAAGATAGAAAATATTTTATAGGTAATCTGACTTAAAATTTTACGTTTTTACAAAATAGGACAAGTATTCCAACTAATAATATGCAAAAAGTTTTTCTGATAAATTATTAATGACCTTATTTAATAAGTTCCTTTAAAAAGCCACATTAAAGAAGAATATTTATTATCTTTTATGAGTTACTCATTAACAGTTTTTCGGCATTTGTAAAAAATTGTTTTGTAAGTCAAAATAGTCTATTTAAGAAAACAATGGTCAATTTTTTAATTAGCCTAAAAGTGCACAGGCTCATTACAACAAGCCAAGAAAATATCAAGCTTAGTAAGAAAAGGAAAAATAAATGTGTTTTCTCATTCATTTCTTCCAATTAACAATGAATAAATATACAATACTACAACTTTTATTATTGTCAAGCATTTAAATTAAGTTAAATACAGTATTTAAAATAAAGTAAAAACTCAATAAATATTATTAACACTAAATGTATATTTCAATGGTAGATGAACCATCATCAATAGAACATAAATTAAACTTAACACAAACAATTATTTATATTATTTGAAAGATAAGTCAACGTGATAAAGGGAAATTCGTAATGAAATAGACTTAGAAAGGGATTATCTAAAGAAAACACATCCAATTTAAGGAATCTATCTTTGTTTTAAAGCATTTACACCGCTTCAAGAGTATTAAGATTTTTCTTGTTACTACTACTTAATTTAAAGATAAGTCAAAATTGTTTTAAAAAAACTGTACAACAAAAATAATAATGATTTAATTAATAAATAAATAAATTTAAAAACAAATTGCTTTAGATTTAAAATGAAAATAATTTAAAGGAAATCTAAATCGTAAAATATAACATACATATATGGTTTGAATCTCATTTAAAACTTTGCTTATGAGGATTAAATAACATGAGAGGAAACCATAAAATATAACTACGTGTAAAGTAAATGATCAAAAGCAAAATATGTTCCGTCGAATTTGGTTAGGTACGTACTCACACTTTAAGAACATTTCAACAGTAAAAGCAGTATTTTCCCTCTGAACTGAAACCATATTAGTATATAAATGAAACAAAATTTACATGTTTACATCAGTGAGTTCATGAAAACAGAAATCGTAATTTTCCTTTTTCCTAGTTGTATACGGAAGACATTCAACCCTGGCCCTGGCCCTGAGCAATGAACGAGCAAAGCAAAGCAATCCACTGGATTTATTGCTTTGAATTTAATAGACACTAACGATACGTCAGATTTAGTGAACAGGCAAATCGTTAGAACGAGTGACGCAAGGATTTAATGAGGGGCTAGTTCAACAGATGACTCCCTTGCCATTTTCACAAAGCCTTATCATTTTTTCAAACAAATATCATAACTCAGACCAACTCCGGTATTTTATTGTGTAGACTCCATAAGGATTTCAATATATAATACAACCTTTTTTTATTTCAACTTCATTACATAATTAAATTTGAAATATTCTCAATTCGAACAATTATCAAACTAAAACTTCCCTTATCAGTAGCAACTTAAAACTTTTCTTATATTTTTGAAAAAAAAAATAATATTNCTGGCAAACTTCAGCTTAATATTTGTATGATTCGTAGAGATATACGCAAAAAGACTAAAACACGCAAAGTTCGCAAAAATCGCTGATGGGTAAACCTTACTGTTTCTGCAAAATTGACATATTTTTAATATATCATTTTTATTTCAAGTTTTAAATTAATATTCATATAATAAGGATAAAAAATTCGAGTTATAAATTTGCATAAAAGCAAAATTGTACAAACTTAGTATTTTTACAAAAATATCCAATTTTTACTTATTGCTTTTAGTTTATTCTGAATGATACTTAAATATTTTAAAGTTTATTTTAATACCAATAATATCAGAATGACAAAGCTTGGCTCGGGAATATGATTAACTTTTATTTTCAATACAAAATCTTACTTATAGACAACTGAATCTTCCTAAAATTTCTTTCTACATTAAATTACTAGAATGATAAGAATTCATCTGTGGTAAGAGTACTTTAAACTTTTCTGGCTTCTTAATTTAAAAAAAATGACATTACAGATTTGTCTAAGTATATTTTGTACTTATCTTGAAGTTTACCATTGCTATAAATTATGGTTTCTGAACGTATTTATTGATTTTTACAAGTATTGCAAATGGCTATTAGGACAGTTTATTTATATTGTTGGTTAAATTTTGTGTAAGTGATTAATGTTTTTAAGGAAATTTAGTGTATTCTGAATGGCCTGAGGAGTGTTGGCAAATGTTTCTTTAAAAGTTTGAAGTATATGGTGTTTTTGTTTTATGTTAATGTATTTTGTGCAATCTATTAGAAGATGTTTAAAAGTTAAATTTGTGTTACAGTATGTAGATGATTGTGACTTATCTAGTAGGTGTTGATGTGTAACCTTAGTGTGATCTATTCAAAGTCTTGTGATAATTATTTTTTCTTTTCTTGGTCTATTTATTTTTTGAACTCATGCATTGAGAAGTGTTGATTTGCGTTACCTTAGCAACACCCGAAACTTCTATTTTCCACATTGTAACCAGATTATTATACGGGAAATTTCGCAAAAAGCACTCCTATTTCTAAAGTATCAATAAAAAATCTGTATTTATAATAAAAAAAGTATAGTATTTCAAACTTTACTTTTCCTAATAATATTTATAAAAAGTGGTAAATTATTGAATGAAATTTAATTTTTAAGTATAAATTTAGTGCATTTCATTAACACAGTTGGCAACACATTCTGTCTGATTTGACAGCAGTAACTTATGAAACGTCAAACATAACCATTAAAAATAATATAAATAATTAATTTTAATTTTTCGTACAAAAAATATTGTACATACTTCTTGCGTGAACTTGGTTCCCGGATTCGGTCTATTCGCAAGCTCGTGTCGCCAAACACTTATCCGTGAACCAGTCGTTCCCGGACTTGGTATGTAAATAACTATTCCAGTTCTTTAATCATCTTTTATTTCCCTAAGTTTGTTGTTATTTTCTTGGACTAATCTTCAATCCATTTATTTAAAATTTGTTTCTTTAATAGACTTTTTGAATCCCATATTGGTAAGGGTGTGTTATTTGGTAGATTTTCTGTTGCTTCTTTAGTATTGCTTTTTCTTTTAACCCTTCATTCAGTTTTCGAACCTTTTATTATAAAGATTATTGT
The DNA here is from genome assembly GCA_002278615.1 of Pogonus chalceus. Lineage (NCBI taxonomy): Eukaryota > Metazoa > Arthropoda > Insecta > Coleoptera > Carabidae > Pogonus > Pogonus chalceus. Next base: position 3,735,524 of record CM008235.1, read on the forward strand.
TTAAAATGATATATTGTGGTAGCTCAATTTCTTTCATTATATTTGTAAATAATTCTCAATTGCCTAGCTATTATTTCACTATATTGCTGCATATAAAAACCATAAAAAAAGGCCTTATATTATTTATTTTGACTCAAAATGCTCGTTTAATATTATAAAATTAATTGTTAAGATATTTGTATGAAACTAAAACACGCAAAATTTAAACTAGAATAGTTGAAGAATTTTAATTTTCAATAAATGTAAAAGAATAATTACATCAAAAATAAAGATAATAAAACATTAAAAAGATATTTTTCTAAATAAATTTATAATAATCTAAAAACTGAAAACCAAATCCAGTATATAATATTTTGAAATTTATTTTATTAAGTTTTTTAAATTGAATAACTCCAAATAGCCATTCCCAGAGGAAAATAAATGTAAACATTTATTTAGAAGTTTATTTTCTTGATATAATAATATAGTACAATTGCGGAACAAAATATGAAGTTTATAATGAAATAATACTAAAACCATCACTTTTCATTATCCCATACATATGTCATTGCATCTGACATTTTAAACAAACACAACTACATAAATATGAATGCGATACTGTTTTGTTGCAGCAGGTTGCAGGTGCAGTTCGCGAAACCCTTGGGAACGCATCTCACTGTCAAAACTACGTATTATAATCTTCTCTTTCCAAACCGCGTTCACTTCCTATTTATACTTGTTGGCTTCATTATATTAAATTCATGTATTTTTATAACAAACCATTGCATGAAATGAAAATTACTTCTGAAACTTTATATATTATTTAAAAGTTTATTTTATAATTTAATAAAAACCAATTCTTTTTATATGAATTCATTTTGAGTGGCAGTATTTTTATTCAGATTTATCTTCTATCGCTAAAAATATATTTATAAATTAAAAATTGTAGTTTTTTACCAGATGATTTAACTTAATTTATTTTTAGTTACTAGTTACTAATTTAAATTACAATTCTTTTTACCAAAATTAACTGTAATTATCTATTTTTAAATATATACCGGTAATATATTCATTTTAAATTTATTTTTACATTTCACCCAGCTGCAAATTAAATACGAAAGTAATTATCTATAATTAAATAATTTACTCGGTTTGTTTTAATTTTCTTTTTTTTTTACAAATAACGTAAAAGCTTAAACGCCAATTAAATAGTCTAAAATATAATTAAAATGTACCAAGGTATTTATTTAATTATTTAAAATGTATTAACAAACACTAATGCATTCAGTTATTCATTTTATTTATAATTATTTATTAAATAACTATTTATTAAAAAAAAACAAATAATAATTACTCTCTCGCTAAACTCTACCCACAACATCACTTTCTAAAATTTTGATTGAAAGACCTTGAATTAATTGAGTTCAGAATTTGAAGCGAGCTATCCAAGTCACATTTAACAGAAAAAAAAAACAAATTTTAAAATAAAATGGTACTACCAGTCATTTAAAGGTCATTCAGTCCAATTTTTGATTTTTATACTTACTCTTGCTCATTATTGAACATGATTTCTTATAAACAATTGCATAAATGTTATATTAAACGATAAAAACAAAGTGAATATGAAATAAAATGTTTTAAAAAACAAAATAAACTAATACTAATTACACATAATAATTGAAATGCAAAAGAACATCATAAAAAAGTAATAATAGAAACATTAAAAAAGCTCATTTCTTGAAATTAATTAACAAATTTCTAATTTCGCAAGGTAAAAAAACAATAATTACAATTCTGTATTGTAATTTTCATTGTTCAATATTTGAAACATGTTTTCTTTGTATTATTTTTTTATTTACATTAAAAAAATATATATTTATCATTATTGTTTTATTACAAATAACTTTTTTTGTTTAATTTTAAATTCAAATAATGAAGCCAATTACAACGGAATATATTTGTATTTTATAGATTTTATATTAACTGTTAGCTTTTGTATCAAGTTTTTAACATTTTTTATTTATTTATAGCAAAAATATTCTTTATTTATTTATATATTTAATACAATGCTTTTTATAATTCATGCAATTATCTAAATTGTATATGCATATTTATGAATACTTATCAAACTTTGACATTAAATCATAACTATAGGGATTCAGGAAAGAAAAAAATCCTTGCTACCATTAACCTTCCGCAAATTTTGCGCATAATAATTTATGTACAGAAGGGAATTACCGTCAACGTTGCTATTAGAGAAGACGTAGTGTAACAAATTACTCTAGTAGCTTCCCGGTCGGTCACCAGGTGGCTTTATGTCAACGAAAGTCGTAGTATATATCAGTCACTTTACGATTAACATAATGCTTTTGTCTTTATACTATCATTACATTTAAAAATTATATCTAACATTATTTTTAAATGTACATAAATGTTTTAAATTTAGCCTCATAAAATTATATATTAATAATGTTTAAAAAAAATCAAATCAAAATTCTAATTTTCAGTAATTTGAAACAGAATAATATATTCTGTAAAAAGTTTGGGATGAGACATAATTCAGCTCAAGTGTTAAATAACAATCGAATCATTTGAGTTTTTTTTTAACTATATTGTTGCACGTATTTTATTTATTTTTACAAAATTTTTTGAAATAAAAATATTAGTATTTGGAGCCGTAGTAGCCTTCAACGTCAGATACCTCCAAAAAACGCACTCCATGGTTGCCAGTCTCCATCAGTCCTTAAAGAAAGTAGTTTTCTTAAAATATATTAGATTGGTTATTGTGCAACATAGGAAAATTCAAAAAATTGAAAAATGGCAGCAGTTTAAAATATATGGTTTGAATAAAAAAGCATTTAAAATTTTCGGTACCTATTAAAATTAATGTATTGTACGACCTCCACAATTCTTCTTGTATATTTACAATGACTTCAAATATCAATAAATCCTTTTAAAGTGTCATTCTAGACAGTATAAGAAATAAATTTACGCCAAAGAAATCAAATTGATTTTTTGAAACCTTCAGGGTAGGGTTTTCCCTTAAATTTAAAAATAAATATAACCAATAAACAAACTTGGCTAAAATTTGACACATACTACATAGTTTAATAATAAAAAATAACTACTAAACACTTTAGAGTGATAAGGTAATATCATATAGATATTACCTTATTAAACACTAGTGCATAATAATTCTACACAATTGCGTAGAATGTAACTATAACATGATTGAAATTTAGAAAATGGCATAAATTTGACATTTTGAAAGAATTTTAAGCTTATGATATCTTATAAATATAATTATACTTATGTAATATGAAGTTTATATTACTTTATTAAACACTAGTGCAGAATGATTCTGCATAGTTGCAAGTTAGTGAAGCACAAGGAATTTTGCTTCCTTCATTTATATTCAAAATAATTTAATTCAGTTAAAATTCTACATAAATATATTATTAAGCATCAAAATTAAATAATTTTAATTTAAATAATGTAATGATTGAATGAATAACTTTAAAATACGCTTGTTTTTAAAATAACAACAATTACTAGCAATTTACTAGGAAGATAAAAATACAATTTTAAAAACTTTACATTAATAAACTAGCAATTAATTACCATGTTATATAATGTTTCTTATAACGATGAGTTCAGTTTAATTATCTTAGTTATAAATTACTATTATACATATAACTTGGGTTATGCATACAAATTACTTTTAAATTTCAAATGAGAAAAAGTAATTTACTTTCAAGTGTAAAAAATGTTTAAATTCAGGAAAGGAGTTGTCATATGATGAAAATACCATTTTACCTAGTCAAAAATTGTGTTAAATAACATATTTTATTTTATTTTATTCTCTAACTAGTAATTACAAAGCACATTTAAAAACAAATAAATGAATTTTATTTTATTTCTAACAAAACAAAAAATTATGCGGGATAAAAAATTCTGTATTAATATTCAAAGACTTAATTAGAGTATGTTACCATGAAATTAATATTTTTTATTTTATTTTCACCAGTATTTAGTTTAAAATATAAACTAAATTAAAATATTTCTTATATTTCTTATTGTTAGTTTCTAAAAGCGTGTCTTTAAATAATAAATCATTTGTAAGAACTATATATAAGTTTGTTTGATTTACAAAGGCAATTTACAAAGATTCCTGTTCCAACGTAGTATTTAAATATTACATAAGAACAAATAAACCTACATAAACAATGAATACTTTACAAATTATCACCATATTTCATGCCGAACGTAAAAGCGATCCTATAAATACTTTATCGTAGTGGGCTATTGAAAACACCTCATAGCAATAGAACGTTATTAAAAATTGAAATAGTCGATGTTGTGGATGTTGTGAATGTTTTCAAATTACAAAATAATTTGTTCATATGTTAGAATTTTTCATATAGACAAACATTGCTGATGGATGTATTTTATTTATCAACGATATTTTTTTTTTTTGCTTTTTATTTTTTCATTTACAATTCAAAAGATTCTGATCTGACATGATTGTTGATGATAAATATAAATATATTCTGTTTTAATATACACGGAGAAAATTATATGGTAAATAAAACCATCAGAGTATTGTAAAAATTCGCTAATCT
>CM008235.1:3745108-3756352 GCA_002278615.1 Pogonus chalceus
ATATATATTTTTTAATAAAACTTTTGCCCTTAAAGCAATTTTTATCAGTTAAAGAAAAAATTAAAATATTATCCTCTTGGACTAAGAAATAATTAGTTTAAGTATTATAATTGTTAATATAAATATAAAATCTCTTAATAATAAATTATAATATTTTCTATAAAAATAAAGCTGATAAATATTTTGATACTACTTTCCAAACTGTACTTACACAGTTTTAATGAAATGGTAGAACCAAACTCTACAATCGTATACGTTCCAACTTCATAGTATTGTACAATCTGACATTTCTTATACTTATGTGATTTCGACGACTATTTCATCGTATATTATTCCTGTCATAACATTGCACATACATTTAAGAATGAAAATATTAAATTTAAGAACGGAATATCATCTATCATGTAATAAATTTAATAAATAATTGTGTTTACTTAATGTTGTATCTTAACAGCTGTATACAGTTTAAGTGATAATTATTTACAAAAATTGTAATAATTAAATCATGGCTACACGTAGTTTAACAGAAGTTTTTATTTTAATGCGGAATAATGCAATACGTAACAGGCATATTTATGCCGAACAAGTATGTATTACTTTGGAAATAATACAATTTCGTGAAATAATTTATTATTACTTTAGGATAATTCGGAACGAATGTCTTTAATATCATTAAACGATGCTGAAAGAGGTTGTTTAGGCGGTGAAACACCTCCATGGATTGATCAATTAGATAAAGCACATAGTACAATGACTAAATTAGGATCTAAAATAGAAGAATTAAATGAATTGCATTCCAGACATTTGCATCGTCCAACTTTAGATGATAGCTCAGAAGAAGAGGCGCTAATTGAAAGAGTTACGACAGATATATCTATGATGTTTAATACTGTACATAGACTTATTCAACATATAAAAGCTCATTCCAATGAAGGTAAAGCTTATAACTGCTAATTCAAAGAAAGAAAGCTTTTAATTAATTATTTATAGGTACACAAAATGAACGACGATTAACTAGTAATGTCGCGCGATCTTTAGTATGTCGTTTACAAGAACTTTCCACGCAATTTAGAAGCACACAAGGTAATTATTTACGTCAAATAAACTCCCGCGAACAACGTTCCAAACTTTATTTTGACGACGGTGATAATTTCTCCTTCGATAACGATGATTATTCCATCGACAACCATTTTGTAATGAATCATCGACGCGATCAACAACAACAACAAATGATGTTATTACAACTTGAAGAAGAAAACGCTATGCGAGCCGCGGAACGCGAACATGAAGTTAATCATATTGTTAAATCAATTGTTGATTTAAATGATATTTTTAAAGAGTTGGCACACATGGTTTCCGATCAGGGTACTGTATTAGATAGAATTGATTATAATATTGAACAAACTCAAACACAAGTTCATGAAGGTTTAACGCAATTACGAAAAGCTGATTCTTATCAAAGAACTAATAGAAAAATGTGTTGTATTATTGTCTTAGCGACGAGTATTGTTCTTCTTATTATATTAATGATTATATTTAAAACGTAAAAATAAATGTTTGAATGTGTTTTATGCTGATACTTTATTTTAAAATTAAAATATTTGCATGTGTTTTAATTAAAATATAAATTAACCGTTATTGGTCCTAATTTTCGAAATTAATGTTTGAATGTTGTGTTATGCTAGTCTTATTAATTTATTTCTACATTAAAGTATGTATTGTTATAATTTGCAAATATGTATTTTTAATAAAAACAAATTAAAATTTTTTTTGTATTTTTAATACTATATTATTTATTACAATTTTTTTCATAACTAACTTATTAATATTAATACTTTTTCTAGTTAAAAAATATATCAAATTCTTAAAATTAATAATAAAATAAATGGTACAGAAAGTTAAAATTCGTAAAGTAAAGAATTTATTAAATACTTTCTCGTGTATATACAGCATAAAATTAATGATACACCATGGACTGATCCTACATTGAACTACTAAATATACACAAGAACTTGACAATAAAATAAATAGTAATGTACATAATGTTACGATATAAATCCATTTAAATTATATAGCAAAAATGTAAAAAAAATTACGAGGGTTAAATCAGGAGGGATTAGGTGATAATGAAATATATGGATTATTCTAAATTATTTAAACTATATTTCCTTGTAAGTTTCCATCAAATGTTTCTTGTATTCAACTTGGTTATACCATAATTCAGCGGCTTGTGCGTTTAATGGACTGTCGTTATTGGGTTCACCCAAAAGTGATTGAATTGACAATAAAATTGTTCGAACATCATATAACGCTGACCATTTATCTTTCAATATATCCAAGCAAATATTACCACCTGAATCTACATTAGGATGGTAGCAAGGTGTCAAAAATTTTACTACTGGAGCAGTATATGGATATGAATTAGGAAATTCCAAACTTAATTTGTACTTTAATCCATCATACACCGTGTCCTTCGGACCACATATAGTACCTATCCATTTAAATAAATTTTCTCCATCCGGAAAAGCAGATATACTTTTGTCTGGAGACATCATTAATACCATTAATTCTTTTTGTAACCTGTAAATATATGTTCGTTAGGTCTTGCCATGGAAGGTTGGAATTTAAAAAAATCTTACCTTTTACTAACTGCATGATTATCTTTCGTTCTACTTGTTACCTCCTCACTCTGTTTAACTGAATTTGATTGTTGAGCTAAAAACGGATTTATATTTTGGGCCATTTTAATTTTTATAGATTTTTCGGTTGGCTTTCAAATAAACAGATTAATTTGTTTAACACTCTTTTGAAATGGCCAATCAGAGTTCAGCTCGATAACAACTTTTAGATTATTTTTGACAGTTGTTATTTCATTGTTGCCATTATACTAACTTAATTTCCCTATTTGTGACTAAATTTAACACTTTTATCTTAATAAATAAAACCAAACTTATATATAATACGTAAAACATAAACATTAAAAATCAATTTATGAAATATTAATTTATCATTTTATAATAAAATATTTCTGTAATTTTATTTAACATATTTGAAAATGTTGGTCGTATTGAAATTTAAACATCTCTTATAAATTTTTCGTTTTCTTATTTAAGTACAATTGTTTATAACTTTTAAATTGAATTTATATTGAAAACCAACTAAAATTAATTTAAAAATTGCCTTTAAGTATAATAATTATACACTATCGTAATTTTAGAGTTAATTGTATATTTTATAGGTTAAGTAAATATGTAAGTGTCAACATTAAATTTTAAACGGTATATAAATTATAGTTTTTTTTATAACTTATAGAATACAAATCGTAATTAATTTAAAAAATGATGCCTGGAAGACTGGGGATCGGCCCCACAATTCCTGATAATCCTCTTGGATTATCATGGCACGATTCAGCCTGGATTCCAATTTTAAATCCATCAAATGTAATGGATTATTTTTCTGAAAGATCTAATCCTTTCTTCGATCGAACATGTAATAATGAAATCGTTAAGATGCAAAGGCTAAGTGTTGATCAATTACAGTATGTATAGCAACATTTCCGTCATACTGTAATTTTATTAAATTATTATTGTTTATAGAAACATGACTGGTTTAGAATATGTTTTATTACATGTTCAAGAACCAATTTTATACGTTATAAGAAAACAACATAGACATTCCCCAACGCAAACCACCCCATTAGCTGATTACTATATCATAGCAGGCGTTGTATACCAAGCACCTGACCTAGCGAGTGTTTTAAATTCCCGTCTACTATCTGCTGTACATCATTTACAATCATCTTTCGATGAAGCATCAGGTTTTTCACGATATCATCCAAGCAAAGGTTATACATGGGACTTTAAATCACAACAGAGGCAAAGTGGTACATCAGAAAAAAGTTCATCATCAGGTTCAGGAAAAAGAGATGAAACTAAACCACGAGAAGAACCAAGTTCATTATTTCAACGGCAACGTGTTGATATGTTACTTGGAGAAATGGTTAAAAAATTCCCTTTGCCTAGTCCAGTAATGCAACCACAACCAAAAAGCGCGCAATCTGTTACAACTACAGGAAATACCACGAATTCTAATACGACATCAACTACAACAACTGCAGCTTCTACTACTGTTAATACCACAACAACTTCAGTAACATCTGCAACTACGACAGTTCCTATTAAACAAGAACCTCAAGATAATGGACAAATTAATTCTATTGATAAAGATAAAATTGATATTAAACAAGAGAAAAATTTAAAACCGCCGGAAAAGAAACCGAGAATTAATTAATTATCTTTTTAATTACAACATTTCAAATAATCATAATTTTTTTTTATTATTAAAATAAATTTTTATACAAAACAAACTTAACAGTTAAGACAAAAATAATTGTAGTTTTTATTTAATAATGTTGAATGAATTTAACTATTATAAATCATTTTGAATATTCTATTTATTTATATTAAATACAATGAATTATAAGGAAATTTATTTAGTTTATCTTATTTTTACTTAAATAATTTAAAAATACTAATATTTAAATTGGGTTAAATTTAAAAAAAAATTGCTATAGTTGGTAACATTTATTTTTTAGTACCAGGAAAATGTGACACGAGTCGTCATTGCATGTCGCTGTTGTTTAATCGTGAATGTATTGTTCTTTGAGATCAGTCAATTTTGTATAAGATTTTAAGTATTTAGTATTTATTTAGTGATTAAAAATTAGTGCATAGACTTATGCAATCCTGGTAAATTTATAAATAATAACACAGAAACAACCATGAGCGATGACGATCGAGATATTGATATAGAAAGTGATGTAAGTGCCATTTGTTGATAGCAAATGTTCGTGTGTTTATGTCATTTGTTATTTATCTTCTTATTTTTTGAAAACCACCTGTCAGTGCTCAAAGCAAAGGGGAAAATAATTTATAAATTTTTTTAGGAAGGTGACGATTCAGATTCAAGATCCCAACCAAGGCAATCTAGTAGTCAGTATTATTCGCAGGTTAGTTAATCGTATGATTATTTTTATTATTGTAAAATTATTATTGATTTATATGCATCATTGTACACTTTTTCAATACTTTGCGCAATATTTATATATTGTTTAAATATTATATTTACAAGTTTGCAATGATGAATTATAAATCTATATAGAGCTTCATGATAAAAAGAAGTGTAGAGTATGATTGTACAGGCAGAAAAACGGGCGCACCACAATGCATTAGAGCGGAAACGTCGTGATCATATCAAAGACAGTTTCAGCAGTCTACGTGATTCCGTGCCTTCATTACATGGTGAAAAAGTGGTAAGTTATCTTAGGTTTATAGAACATACAGTCAAATGTCCATTTGTATTGTTTACCCCTGTAGGCTAGTAGAGCACAAATACTCAAAAAAGCTGCTGAATATATTCAATTTATGCGAAGAAAGAATAATGCTCACCAACAAGATATCGAAGATCTGAAACGGCAAAATAGTTTATTGGAATCACAAAGTAAGTTTTAATATAACCAAGTTAGTGTTAACTCGATTGTTTTTTCATTTTATTAAACAATTTTAAGATATAATATTTAATTTTTAAACGATTTATTACAAAACATTTAACTACAATATTTACATATTTTGAAACAATAGATATATTGTTTTAATATTTAAAACAACTTTATTATTATTGATTAAATTATATAAAAACATTACAAATTACTGGCACATAGAATATTCGTTTAAATTTAAATCGTTTTTACCACTTTTATTCATAAAATATTTTAAATTATTTCGATCATAATCATGATTTTATTATTAAATTTCCCGTTTTACATGTATTTAATTTTTTTCAGTTTTTTCGAAAACAAGTGGAAGAACAAACTCAAGAAAACGTAGGTACTAAGTTTAAGAAATATATTTTCAGTTTAAACCAAAAAAGAACTATTAACATATAGAAGAAATATTTGTTTAAAAATTATAATTATTATTTGATTTTAAGTTCTTTTGAAAATTTTATTTCAAAATAAATTTTATATGTATTTTATTGCGACATTCGGCTTCCACTTGTTTACGAAATATAAATTTAATTACTTTTTCTTACTCTATAAAACAATGCGTTTTCCTCTAATTATAAGGTATTAAAATATCTAGTGTAATTTATTTCATTTTAAATTAAGATTATTAAAAATTGAGCGATTTATTTCAATTCAATTTGTTGTTATGTTGGTAGTCTTATTTTGGGTAACACCAAACATTAAAATTATAATTATTTTAAGCGATATCAATTTGTATAAGTTACGCTTTTCCAATTACAGACATTTGTAAAATAAAGTTTATAAAGAAAATAAATAAATGTTTGTATTTTAGTTCGGACGTTGGAAAAAGCCAGAGTAACTGGTAATTTTACTGTGGACGCAGGTGACAGTAAAGATGGTAACGGTTTCCCGCATGAAACAGAATCAGATACATCAGATACGGAAACTGCAGTACCAACGCGCCGTCCAAAGAAATTGAAGGTATCTGGTTCGCACCATTAAGGCCACGGGGCCGTGATTCTGAACAGTACAAATATGAAAACATTCAACACGGCTTTTAATTGTTAACATAACCGATCGCTTGTTAAACATGACAGATTTGGTAATAATAGAACAATGAATAATCAACTGTAGTACATGAATTAAATGTAATGTGCAGCCGAATTATTATTCACACATTTATCTGATACGAACTAATTTTATTGTCGAGCAAAGTTGTGTGTGATCCGTGTGAATGAATCTATTAGAATAGGTGTTATTACTATAACCATGTAGTTCTATCAGGTATATTTTTATACCGTTCATTGCTGATCTTTTTTATTTGTAAAGGTGACTATTCTTTCTCGATGCGCAATGTATTTGATCATGAAACTATTTATTGTGCAATGAAGAAAGAGTAATTGTTACCTACCTGTTTATTTTACTAATTTGTTTATTATGTACATATTTTACTTAATATATTATTATATTATTGATCGTTTTCGATCACTTTGGTACAGTGTTTCATGTATATGAATAAATATCTAAATAATTATAAATTTAAACTATGTAACCGATGTTTTAATTTTGCACATATATTATAAAGTATCAAAATTAGTGAATAAATAAATTAAATTTCAAGTTATTATTTATTTGGTCTTCTGTTTAAAGTTTAATATATTTTTAAAGGATTTAATAATGTTTTTATTGTAATTAAATTTGTTTCATATGTAATGTTTCCAAGAAAGTTATATAGTTTTTTTGATAATCAAAAATTAAAGGTTAAAATTAATATTGTAAAAAATAAAGAATGTATATTAATAATTAAATCTATATATTAAAACAAATGTTTAATTTATTCAGTATCATAATTAAATTCAGAAACATATATTTTTTTAATATTTGGTATAATTTATGTTTAATTTTTATATTTCACAAAATTGATTAATAAATGATCTTCTGTACTTACATTAGCAATATAATAATATGAATCTAAACAGAAAATAACAATTAATTATAAACATTAGTTTTTTTTTAAATACGTACTTTTCGGAACAAAAAAACAATCTCCAATTCGTAATATTCTGGAAGTATTTCCGATTCCAACTTCTGCGATTCCGTCTAATATTATGAAATACTAAAATATTGTTTAAAAATATATTTCAATAATTATAATATAAAGTAAATTAATATACCATGTGACTTCTTATAGCACAAACCCATTTTTTAAGTTGTTTGNTTATAGCACAAACCCATTTTTTAAGTTGTTTGGGTTCAATTTCCATCATACCAGCCGTACAAAAATCATTTTCAAAACTTTTTGCAATTGATAAAAATGGTTGTTCCGTTGTAGGTGGAATTTCTTGCGGGAAATGACCAAAACATTCTAGAATTTATTGAAATTAAAATAATTTACAGATTTTTAAATATACTTTTAAAAAAATACCCATAAATACAGCTTCTCCATTGAGTTCTACATCAGCCATTCCTTTTCTTGTTATTGGAATTTGCTGTATTAATGCTTTTTTCTTAAAATTTAAATTATGTAAACTTTCCATTTTAAATTTGTTTTTTTTATTTGCGTGTCGTTTTGATTTATTTTTATATATAATGTTATATTCATGGTTCTAAAATTAAATACTGTTAAATATAGATTTATTATTACAAAAAAAAAATTTTTTTTTTTTACTGAAATAAAATTATAACAGTTTTAAAATACTATTAAATAAAAACTTATAACTTGATAATGAATTAAAATATTACCTTGTTAATACATTTTTACCGATATATACGGTAGTTCATTCTTTTATTATAAAAGAAAAGGCAAAAATTTGAAAAACACTGTAATTTTTTGACAATATGTACTTATATTTAAAGAAAATTGAAACAATTGAAAAAATATTTAAATAATGAAAATTGTAGATTTATTTTGAAATATATAAATTTGGTATGTTTATATTTTATATTTATTTCATAAGTTAATATTTAATAGATAATAAGAACAATATTTGTTTTGAAATATACTGTTATTTTATATTATTACAAGTAAATTCTTATGTGAAATTAAGGCATATAGGTATATTCTAATGTTCTCCTTGGCAACAAATATTCATCAATTATAAATAAGATGCAATAAATTCGTAATTGATTTCTACCATAAAATTAAAACTATAAAAATTTGTCTTGTTTGGAAAAAATAGTACTTATAGTGCAGCTATTATGAGCAATTTTTAGCATATTAATTATTTTGCAAAAATCTCGAGAAATAATTTCGCTATTAAGCTGTAATTATGGATATACACATTTTATAATATCCCTACTCGGTTTATAGCATTAAAATTTAACTACAAAATATGTTTTTTTTAAGCTATTTTTCACGATTTTCGACATTTAAGTTTTTTGCAAAAATCTTCAGAAATAATTGATTTATTAAGCTGAAACTTTAAAAATCAAAATTGATATTAAAATACAATCTTTGGTATAGCATTCGCTGAAATTTTTTTATATATAATTGAAGCTACTCTAAAGAGGGGAGTACAAGTAAATACTTTATATTTTATAGTTTTTGAGGAGCAGTGTAAAGGCCAAGTAATTATGTGATCCTTCTGATTTTTTTACATAGTTCTATACATTTTAAGGTTTTAATAAAATCATACACAAAACTTTAAATTGATGACGTATCCGAGTGGAAAAAGGCAAAGTTTAAATAGTTGCAAACAATATACTTCGTAGCGCTGGGAAATCTACAGCTAAAATTTTTTTTTATATTTCATAAAAAGATTTGTATTTTATTTTATTATTAAATTTCATACAGCATAGACTATTCTTTATAGTTTAATTTTTTTATTTGAATAAAATTTTACTCTAAAACTAATTTTACCTCATATTTTTGTATATTTCATTGCTTTAACACAAATTGTATTATAAAAATTACTGTAATTTAGGTTCATGCTAAGAAAACAACAATGAAAAAATAAATAATTTAAATTTTAATGTCTAGTACTCATTACCTACTCAGCAATACGCAACAGCAACTCAAAAGTTACATTTTTTGTGACAAAAATCACTGGACAATACAGTGATTTTTCAACAATTTTACTTCTTAGCGAAAATCTCGCATAATTATAGCACTATTTAATTGAAACTTTGAAAATATTATTATTATTATTAGCGAAATTAAAAATTAAGGCCTAATTTTTTAAAGTATTTAAAGTAAACTAAACTAACAATTAATAAGAAATTTTTATGGTAATCAAATACATATTTTAGCTTTATAATTAATCATACCAGAAATTCAAAATATCTGCTTAGAAGTTAGCGTTATTTAAAAAGCTATTTTTCGCTCCGGGGACATTATATAAGAAACTATAATTTCCATAGAAAAATAAAAAACTATTTTTATAATTAGATATTTTATTGCAGTCACCATGAATCTAAATTAAAATTAAAATTATGTAAGTAATGTTTAAAACTTGTAGAATTTTAATTTTATTCTAATTTTTTGTAAATTTTTTAAAATATTAGGGTTTTGTTGAATCAATTTTTAAAATAATTTTGGTTCATACAAATGAAAATATAATTTAAAAATTAACTTTAAAAAGCTAACCACATTAAAAAATAAAAAAGACATTAATCTTAAGATTTTTACTGATTTTTAGCACTTGTTTAGTTTTTTGCAAATTTTATAAATATTATAAAACGATCTTCGGCATTATATCCATTCTTTATTACAGTATTTCTTAGCCACTATCTCGCGCCAAATTTTAAAAATGAATATATTAAAAATTATAAGGCTTATTTTTATTAGGAGTTAAGTTTAAATAAAAGAAACGTATTTTAATTTTTGTAATACGCAAAAATCTATAAATTTAATTCATAAATACCTAGTTTCAGTTCACATATAAAAGAACTAGTAAAAAAAAATAGTCTAAAAATAATTTTCTAAATTCACGTTCCTATAAAAATTTAAACCGACAGCCGTGATTGTAAGACTACTTTTATTCAAGATATTTTCTAGTTTGTACAAAAGATAAGGGCCTCGAAAAGATCTGCTACCCGGAGCCTTAGTTAAGGCCGCCACTGGAAATACTTCACCCTACCTATGTGAAGCATCACCTTGACGAGGTGGTAGGGCTTAATCAATTCTCTGTTTTTGACAGGGATGCGAAACTAAGAAGCTTCACAATCTATAAATATTGTTTTATCCTAAAAACAAAAGAATGATTTTGTAACGACTTTTGAATAACTATTTAAAAAAATTTAAATTTCATAAAAAAATATTAAATCACGAAAAAATATACAAAAGTCCATATGACAAAACACCACGGATTCAAAACCACTCTTGGATTACCAAGGATTCAAAAGTACTTTTGTATCATAATTGATGAGCTAATGATTCAAAAACCATTCTGAATCCCTTTGAAAGAACGTATAATGTTTTTGACGCAAGCATATTAAATTTGTAACTCTGAAAATAGGGTAATGATGATCTCTCACATAATTGTAAAAATAAGCGATTATAAAAACCCGATTTTGTATCAGGATCACAGAAGTAAAAAGAAATAAATAACAGATTTTTAGAATATGAAAGCTAATAATTTAGAAAGGGAGAGAAAGTAATAATAGTGATTTCTTTTGAAACATATATTCCTGATACAAAATCGAACCGCAAAAATTTTGGATCACCACCAGTTCATTTTTCTGTTTTGTGTCCTATTGCATTAAGGATCTTATTTAGTTGC
>CM008235.1:3820380-3853525 GCA_002278615.1 Pogonus chalceus
TTTAATAATTTTTATTTTATAATTTAACATAATTGTTCTTTATTTAATGTATTTATGCATAACATTTAATTATATTGCATATTTTAATGACTGATACTGCTGATACGTTGAATTGAAGTTAAAAGAGAATTGGTGATCTATTATCTGAAGAAATTTTTCTTTCTTTAGTCCTAGAAAATATTGGTTCAATATTTTTCTCTAGCTAATATTTAGAGAATATTTGGTAGCATGATACATCTATATTTATATATTTATAAATAGTCGAAATAAATAAATTATATTCAAAAGAAAATGAAAAATAAATAGATATTTGAGTAACTTAAGAACTCTCTATTTAGAGAATATGCACATTTATCCTTATTTTATCTGAAGAAATTTAAATAACCGTTCCTGAAATTACTAGTCTAATCCTTCAGTTAACTGTAAACCTGTTTTTACATGTAGCGTATTACATTTAGAATTGTTTATTTGTTCATTATGATTACAAGTTGTTGATTCAGATGTTTGAATTTTAAAATAAATAAAGTAAATAGATGCATAAGAAATATGATAACTTGGTTCCTGAAAATTATTTACAATTTCTCTTAGATTTTTGGTAATAAGTTGTCTTAAAAAGAATTGAATTCTTTTCTCTGAAGGGAGCTGGATGTAAGATGTAAATTATTATGTTTAATAGAAATAAAATAAATAGAAAATAATATAGAATGAGTAAAATTGAGAAGTAACATAGTAAATATGTTGATATACATATAAATGGAGAGAAACAAAGCCACAAATGAATCTAACATTGTGAAATCTCAGTCTCGGAGCATTGTCCGGTAATCGCGGAACAATTGTTGTATGAATTTTCATTATTTCAAAATGCGAATAGCAATTTCGATAATCCAAGCGTGAATAATTTATACAAACGCCAGACAGACTATATAGTGCATGAGCATAGCACACGGCGCGGTAAAACGTACACAGTATGCTGTATGCTGAATGCTGCTGCTACTACTACACTATAGTATAGTATAGTGTATTATATATGTATATGTGTATAGTATAGAAGTCTTTTTCGTCCCGTTGGGGTAAGCGAGTAAGCATCGCACAAGCAAAGGCAGCGAACAGCATTATCTCCCCTCGGACGCGGCGTTAGGTCCTTTCTGTGCAGGGAAGATCCGGTTTAGAGCTTCAGGCCACGGTTACACTAATGGAGTTCCGGCGTAACGTCAGTCTCCCCGGAATATTGATAGATTGCCTAGTGTGCCAACGAACTACACCGACGCTGCTAATTATTCTAGCTTTTCACTATTTTCACTAGTTTTTCTAGCAACCAGTTCCATTAAATCTCTGCAACTTAGTTGTTTGTGTGTGTCGTTAGCTTATTTTATGCAGACGACTTTTTTAAACTCACATTTACTTTAATATAATGCAATTTCGAGATTGCTTTGTGTTGTCCGACACTCTAATTGTGGAACTTCATCATCACACAATACATTTTATTTTAAACAAAGTTATATGTGTTTTCACACGATATTACCTCCTTGCAACTCAACTTACAATGCTCTTTACATTTTAGAATACCATTAAACATTAAATATACATCAAGTATTCATATACAAGTATTTTTATGCGTAGCCTTAAGCAACATCATTTACAAGGTTGTTAAAAACATAATTATTTCTTTGACAAATTATTAAGCTTACATAAAATTATATATACGTAAGCTGTATAAAGAAATAAAAATTATTTTTTAATTGCTTATTTTATATCATCTTAATATTTACTTATTCAATTGCATACACTTTATAAAAAATAAATGTCTTCTTTTATTTGATGATTTTAACATTTTAAACATTTCCATAAATAAGTTAAAACATAGTCATTTCAAATTTTGTATCTTCTATTTCTATTAAAAGAATTAGAGCCTTATATATTCAATATTTTAAGATACCGGTCCCTACTTGTTTTCTTTGATGAGAAAAAAACTTTTTGAAGGTTATCAGTAAATTTAATTTAAAGGAAAAATAAATTTTAGAGCAGTGGTAAGTTAAGATTTTTCAAAAAAGTGAACTGATTTTAAGATTTGATTATTCAGAAATCAGGGAAATATAATATTAATTTCTAATGAATGAATATAATGAAATTTGTTGAAACATTTAAAATAATTAAATAAAATACTTCACTGCTCCACAATCTGAAACAGTTAAGATAATAAATAAATAGAGGTTAATATAAAGTGGTGTAGTAGGTGTATAGAAAGAAATAAAAATAAAATTTAATATAAATAAAGTAAAAGTAAAAAGGTATTTAAAACAAATCTAGAAGAAACATAAGAGCTTAATTTCCCATTGTGGGTAAAATAACATTTGAGTTCGTTCGTTTAAAATTTTCCCTAACTGTTGCAGATACCTATACAATAACTTCAAATTACTTTCGTACCGTTTACTGCTAACTGGTCCGCAACTGCGTCACTTTAACGGACTAAGAGCAGAAGAATTAAACATCAGAGTTTGTGTGAGCACAGTGATTGATTCTGCATGCTAGCGAAGTTTATGGGGCCGTAAAGCAACATAGTTAACGTGCAAGCGGCCCAACCAACTCTTCGTTTCAGTACTTTACACTCCGCGCATCTCGCACTATGGTGTTCGTTGGTTGCGCCCTGTTGCGCAAATGAGATTTACGTTACGTCTTTGTTTTTATTGAAAACAAAACAGTCGAATTAATTCTTTACGTATATTGGTCTGTAACTCATTTGGAAATACACTTACTGTCACTTAAACCTTTTTCTAACCTTCTTTTTTTTACTTCTGCATCATCAACTCTAATATACTTACAATTCGTCAAATTTTAATTCTTTCATTTGTTAATTACGGTAAAGAAGTTTATAATTTCATTTTTAAAACATTTTTTAGTTAGTTCAAATCATATTCTAATAGATAATATTGCTTTATTCAAAATTTTTATATTTTCATAATGATTAAACGATTTTAGTACAAATTTAAGCCACGACTATTTAATTTTATTTCATTTTAAGTTTTATGAATATGAATAATTAAGTTAATAATATCAGTTTCAGTTTCGGCCATCTTCAAACTTATTTATTTTTTTCAACGTATGTAACAGTACTACATTAACGTTTTATAAATAGTAATCTATATAAAGAAGGGACCCTAGCCTGACAGTTCTAAAAAACAGAGATATTCAGAATTTAGAGTGTTTAATAACAATCGAATCATTTGAGATTTTTTATTATATTGTTGCATGTTATTTCAAGTATTATTACAAAATTTTTTGAAGTATCAATATTAATATTTGGAGCCGTGGTAGCCTTTGGCGTCAGACTAAAAAAAAAACATCCCCATGGATGCCAGTCGCGGTCAGTCCTTAAACAAGGTAGAACAAAATCGTTTAGATATCCTTAAACTATATTAGATTGGCTATCGTGAAGCATAAAATTTTTTGAAAATTTGAAAAAAACACTTTTACTCATTGCCGATAAAGATTAAAGTGATTTCATTGAATGGCTCCCGAGAAAAAGTGGCACCCAGTTTGATAAAACGTGTTTAAAGTTTCTGGTACTGTAGTTAACATATTGTACGGCCTCCATAATTCTTCCTTGTATCTTTGCAATAACTTCGAATATCGATAAACCCTTTTAAAGAATCATTCTAGACAGTATAAAGAATAGATTTATGAAACATTTAGGGTTATTATAACATTATAATTGTATAAATAGTGATTCCCAAATACTGTGTGGCTATCAGAATCAAACTATCAGACTAAATTACGGACTAAGCAGTAAGAGTTACTACATCTTATTATTTAAGTATTAGTTTGTAAGTTAGTTATAAAGTATTGTTAAAACCAAGATGTATTTAAGATATATTCTTGTACGAACATCAAGTATTGTTGTCATTTCTATTCCTATTTTGACGGTAAGTAAATAATATATTTCTTTCTCAGTTTAGCAAGAACCCATCTACTAACAATAAATAATTATAGTAGTTCTTCTTAAAAAATATCTGTGCAAATTAAAAGCCAAATGTAAATTATATCACATGGTCTAAGTTTTATTTATTTTATTACGTTTTATTTATATAATAAAATAATATTTCGAAAATAAATAAAGTTTCACTCCTTACGAAGGTTTAAAACAAGATAACATTAATACAACAAAAGCAACAAGCCAATAATATTCTTGTAGGTTTTGTAACATTTTTTCAAATTCATATTTTACTGAGGTACCACTTTATGTAATAAGGAATAATAAATACATTTTAAATTCTTAAAAAATATCGTTTTTAAGAAATAAAATTGTTTCAAAAAATTACAATTGATTTGAATTTGAAAAATGTAATTAGACAATTTTATCTTGTAAATTTAGCGAGGAACAACAGTCAGCATTAAATTGTGAATATAGAGGAAAAATTTATTGACATTTGACTTAACGAATACGGCTTTAGTAATTGCAACGGACGATTGGGCAAATCATAGGCTTTAGGTAGAAGCAATTTTATTAAATTTGTACTCATAGCCAGTAAAACGGGCAACGAACGAATGCGACAGATGCGCCATGTTCACATGAAAACACATTTAATCCATTTCAATATCCACGCCGTTCTTTCATTGTGTTCGCACGCACGGACAAGGGATATTAATAACCATAGCAGCATAGTACAGCAAAAAGCGCCACACGAGTACGAATGGGCAGAACTACACTGCGATTATGATGAAAATAACAATAGCCAGTCCACAGAGAAAATGTGAAAATTCGCTACCGACATAATGGAATCCATCATCATTCGTATTAGGGATTTAAGTAAATATCATGTTTTATTTTATTTATAGCTTTTACTGCTACATTTTTCTACTTCATATTTTATTTTTCAAAATATTTGTTTCGTATTATTTTCTCTTAACCTACTATATATAATATAATTCAATTGTTATAATTTCTGTAACATTAATAGTAGTTGCCTTCATGACACTTCAATTGTTTTATATACATAGGTTACTATTTAATAATTTTTACTTTTATTTAAATAGCCTACATGTAATGGCTGGTTTATAATGAATTTAATTTAAAAGTTTAAATTTATAAATATAAATTGTACTTATTTGCTTTTACAGGTTTATGATTTAGAATTTAAATTTAAAATATTACCATATTTCATATTTTAAATGTGTCCAATCATATTAAAGTATTTTTTAAAATAATTTTGGAGGGAGCACGACAGTTTTTATTAACAGTTTGAGTGATATATAGTTGAAATTGATATGATGTTAATATTATCTGTTGACCAATAGAAATCAATTTACAATAAACGTTTTTGATATAAAAAAATTGTAAATTTTAATTGAGGTGCTCGATGTGAAATTTGATGATAAACATAAAAGTTCAAATCTTTTCAAAAAATTTTAAATTCGAAGATATTTTCAATTACTCGTTGCGCGGTCCTAAATTTTGTGTAAATTTGTTAATAATAGTCTTAAGAACGTTATATAAACAAATTATATGGATCTATAGATAAATCTGTTTGCATGATTATATTATTTAAGTTTTATTTAGTATAAACTGTTACGATGACAGTATGACAAAATTATCCAATATAAGAAGTTGATTGAACACATTTCATACCTTTAAATTTACTATAAACCTAAAAGTTAAATCGTAAATTTTAAATCTAAATTCGAAAACTTAAATTTGTAAATTAAATTCACCATAAACCAGTCATAACATGTACTATTAAATTTATTTAATTTGCAGTTGCCTTGGTAAACAATTGACATGGTACTTCAATTATTTTTTTTATGTTTAATTATAAAATTCTTTACAAACAATTTATTTTATTACCTATTGAGTAATGAACTAACATTTAAACTTGCTTTTTATGTTAATTTATATAATTTTAATAGCTAACATGTAATGTAATTAATAATAACTATAAACAAATAATAACTAATGTATATATTAATAATATATGATTTGTAAATAATTATTAGTATACAAAGCTTAATTAATAATATATTACTATAATAACGGATACATTATAAACCACAATAATTATTATGATAAATAGTTAAAATGTTATTATTAAAGTATTAATTTTTCATAGATTTATATATGTTACAATGACTGTATATACTTCTAGGTATTAAATAAAAGAGAAGAATCAATAAAAAAAGTTTATTGTCAGCTGTATAATATTTACCAGTGACTGCATATTATTTCAAGACCAGTTTGTGCCGAAAAAAGCTTCATAAGCT
This sequence comes from Pogonus chalceus, assembly GCA_002278615.1. Taxonomy (NCBI): domain Eukaryota; kingdom Metazoa; phylum Arthropoda; class Insecta; order Coleoptera; family Carabidae; genus Pogonus; species Pogonus chalceus. The sequence continues at coordinate 3,826,633 of CM008235.1, forward strand.
TAAATAATCCATGAATATTTTTAGAAATTATAAAAATGCAATCCATTCACTTTAAATATAAATCTAAAATATTCATAGTATGAATAAAAGCAACAAATATCCATTGAGCTTATCCGCTCATTTGATTGTAAAATTTTGTGTATCTGCGGCTTTTGTTCATATCGGGTAGCGGGCATCGCTTTGTCCCTTTCACTATGTGTATATGCATTTTGTATCGGTCCCTAGGTAACCGTTTGCTGTATCTCTCTACTGGCCCCGAATTGTGCACAAACGAACAGGCAATATAACAACAAATGCTATATTTGTGGACTCTTAAACATTCACAGTTCTATGTTCCCTTGTTTATTTTGTTTTGAGTTTTGTTTTCATTTCGTTTATTAAATATTTGTGGCTGAACCAAATACTATTTCTCCATTTTGTTTTATATATGTAAGTAGTTGTGCATCCCGATAAATTATTTTCATAATTTGATACGATTTAATTATGAAATACAATGAAATCAGAATTAAACAAATTTGTGGTTTAATTGTACTATTTAAATAATAATATTTATACTAATAAAGAATGTATTTTGATTATTAAAATTGTTATTACTGTAGTCGAAGTTTGTATCACTGCATAAAAAAGTTGTTGATATTGAGAGAGAGTGTATTGTTTTATAATTTGCAAAAAGAATTTTGTATCATTTGAAACTGAAATAAGAAACTTAAAGTAAGTGTTAAAATATTCAATACGGCATAAATTTTTCCCTATTAATGTTCGGAAATATTTTTAATAGAAATGTTGTACAGAATTATGTGCAACATTTTAATATGAGACAATCTTAACACAAGATATAGGAAAAATGATATTTCTTTAAGCAGTATACAGAGTACCATAAAAAATAAAACAAATAACTTTTAATTTAAGTGGCATTGTCTCAGTTCTTGTATTTATGAATTTCTCTGTAATCTTATGTGTTATAATTAAAAATTAATGACAAAAAATAAAGATGAAATCATTAATTTAAGTTTTCTTTATTCACATAAAAATAATTATAATTTTTAGCTACATTTCACAATTAATATTTAAATGAGTCTGCCTAATTATTCATGCCGAATTTATTTTATTTCGTAGTAAGTCTCTTCCTTATATTAATATAACAATTAAAAGAAAACAAAGTGTTACGAAGTTATTTGTTTTATTTTGCATGGCACTCTATAAACTGCTTGAAGATGGAATTTATAAATTCGCACTTATGTACAGTTTTCATAATTTTTTATGTAGATTATTAAACACTTGGTGTTTTGAAAAAATGTTGGCTATATGTGAAACCTTAAAACTACCCTTAAAGGTGGTAAACTTAGTAAGTTAATTTTACCGCTGTAAAACCTCCTAAAATTTCATATCTCAGCCACAATAAAATTGATGGTGACTGCCCGAGAAACTTTCATGGTAAATAAGTATTATTATTTTAATATGAACGTTAATTAAATTGTCTGAAAATAAACTTTGTACTTTATTGAATGCCTTTACTTATAATATATTAAAATAGTTAATAAAATTAAAAGAATATTAACAACAGGCAACGAAGCTCATAATGGCTAATATCACTTAAAACCACAGTTACAACAAAAGTCAACAATCTCTGCAACATTACTCGTGACTTAATGAAAATTCATAGCATCAGCCTTAATTAAGGAAGAAAGTTCGTTATTCTGCAATTTATTTTAATTCTTGTTTAATGTTTCGCCAACATCCTCCCGCTTTTGTAACTTGCACTCACCTGAGGTTGCTTCTCTGATGAGCTATGGCACGTGTATTTGGTTTAGAAATTGGATACAGTACATTTATTTTACACAAAATTTTCATAAAATTCTTAATTAATGAACCTTAAATAACAAATTCATTTTATATCATGCTAAATTTTCTATATGAAAAACCATTTTATGTATAAACAAAGCCGTTGGTAAGGGAAAAATAACTATTCATCATGATCGAATAAAAACGATATTTATTCATTTTGTTAACAACAGTTTTTGTTGTTTTCTCATTATTGTGAACAAATTTGTTTTCTATCAATGCACAAGCGAAAATATATTATCAAGCGGTCATTTTGTCAAACACATTTATATGTATTCTATTTTCTATCATAAAACAATTGAATGAAATGTGAATAAAACAATAAAAAAATTAATTAAACGATTCTGATATGTATTACGTTGGAATAACGTAATGAAGTTATTGAATCAAATGACCTTCTTAAATATTAAGGTCATTGGAACGATGCGCGCGCATTTCTTAAGGATAACCCAGTGACGTCAAACTAGTAGCTATAGCTACCCTTCTCTGTGAACCGTTGACGGATGTAATGCAGGAAGGACAAAATTATAAGACGGAAGAGACAAACTACTATGTAATTTGCTGCTGATGTGACTACCATCATCTTGGCGCTGAATTATTGGCGTTCCTTATCAAATTTTCCTACATTCAATTTTCTGTTAATATCGTTTTGCTTCCAGCTTAAATAATATTCAAGTGAAAACTAATATTTAAATTATTTTCTCAACTGTAAATCGTTTATATTTGAAGTATAAAAATGCATGAAAAAAATTTTAATATATTTCTCTAGTCTGTTGACTTCTTTCTGTTTCAATTTAAATTAGAAAATAAAATGAAAACGGAAAAAGAAGATCAGATCGTAACCAGTGAGTATGAACAGATGAAAAAATTCTCGTCATTTATAAAAATTAAGTTATTTTTTTCAATCAATTTGAAACTGTCATATGCACAACATGAAGTTTTGCGCTGTAATTTGTTCCGTTGAAAAACGTAAAGAATCAGCCAAACATTTCAATATAAGTGAGCAAACAACTTTTATGGTTGTTGGGAAAAGAATTGAAATATTTCTAATAATATCTCGCGAAACTTTGCTGGAGTAATTCCAGAGACACTTTTGGAATATCGATATCCTAGGACACGCAAGCTCACACAGATATGACATATTTACTTCAACGCAACTAATTTTAACTTAGTTTTTTTATCGACTTTGAAAATATATTACACCCGTCCCTCTATTTACGCGGCAATTCCTACATTAATTCATCGAAATACTTTTATTACGCGAAGTAAAAATATTTACATATTTACATATTTAATAATATTAATAAAAAGTTTATTACAAAACTTAAATAAAACATTTAGAAGTGAAACGTTTATCGCTCTTATTTTTTGTTTATATCTCGACTTGAAATTGGTTTAATTTTTACGGTGTTCCCATTTGGGAATATGCCAAAGTGCCACAAAATGGATTCTATTATTTTTATAGGTTTATTCTCTAAATTATTTCTAATATTCCGAAGTTTCTTTGGGAATAAAATAACAGTTTTATTCATTCATTTGACGCTATTAAAATTATTTGTATATCTTTTAAAAATATTTTTTAGCAGCTTCACTTGGGATTTCGGTTAATTTTTATTTTCAATATAAAATTTTAATTATGCAAAATAAACTTATAGGCAATTAAATCTTTTTCTAAAATTTTCTAAATAACGAGAATGATATGAATTTTCTTGTGGTAAGAATATTTTAAATATTTCTCGCTTACGAATTTTGGAAAAATGACACATACAGACTTTTCAAAGTATATTTTGTACTCACCGTGAAGTTTACCAATAATTTTATCGATATCTTCATTGAGTTGAATAATTATTGCTCGTTCTTTTAACCCTTTATTGTTTTTGAACCTTTTATTGCTCGAAATAATATCTTGTAACAATTCAATTTTCCGAGTCGAAAAATTTGCCTTCATTTCAACTGCCCAAACCTCACTAGTCGTGAAGTTTAGGCGGTTGAAATGAGGTTCAAACCTAAACTCATCAAATAAAATTTTTAACCTCATTTCAACCTCCATGCTGCTTATATCTCTTTCTGCAGGTAGGAGGTTGAAATATAACCTCAATTGAACATCTTTAACTTCAAGCTCGAGATGCTTTTGAGGTTGAAATGAGGTTATTTCAACCTCATTTCGACTTCATAAACCTCTATCATGATTATTAAATGACCTTCAGTTGGTCCTTCATTTTAATTCATTTTACGAATTGCGTTAAGATGATGATAGGTTCTTTATGGGCATATGTATGCTATGCCTTTGAAAACTTGAATGGGCTTTTTTTGAAATCAATACACCGAACATGGCATATTGATTTTCAAATAGTTATTTATGGTTATTATTATTATTGCTATTATTTTAGGAATTATTTTAGTGAGGTTGTATAGGTTTATTTGAGCTTGAAAACGATTATAGCGGTTGTATGAAGTTTTTGAGGTTGAAATACGGGTGAAATTCTCGATTCGGAATTTGCTTAAAAAATATGAAATTTAAATGATAAGATTATAGATATTCAGTTGAGGTTCTATAAACTTATTGAGGTTGAAATTAGGTTGAATTTTTGACTCAGGCAAATTGTACAGGTTCATTAGAGGTTCAAACGATGTTAAGGCGGTTCAGTTGATGTTGTGTGAAGTTCTTGAGGTTGAAATGAGGGTAGATTTTTCGACTCGGGTTCTTTTATTATATTTTTAAATAATTCTTCGTTGTCTAACTATAATTTCACTGCCACGCTGTTATCAAAAACAAAATAAAAAAGGTCTTAAATGAATTTTTGTAGATATAAGACTCTAATAAATCAATTTTTTGACCCCAAATATCTCTAATCTTTGATATTCATATAAATATTTGAAACTATTTTTAAGAAAGCTAGTTAATTAATAATTTACCAAAATTTATATGTTTATATTTAAGAATTTGAAGGTATTTGCATTTTATCATGAATACTTGAACCTATAAATAAATATAATAATAAATACAACTGAAAGCATTTAAAAGACTATAAATGTATAAGTAGAAATTTAACGTGCATCTAAAACTCGAATCATTATAGTTCAAGTGAAAATATTTCGCTCGCAAATACTTACTAAAACGGTTATGCACAATTACACAATTTCCACAATTCTATAAATAAATTTATTGACTTGCGTTTCAAATTTCAATGCAGCAAAGTTGAAAAGTAACAACACGTGTAAGACGGTAAATATATTCTCTGATATTTCTATTTAAATAACATAAAGCAATTCTTGTTACTATATAAAACGTATTTATGTTTTCAACATTGCGTTTGTTTTTCTCATTTTGTTTTTTCTAGAAATTATTTCCATTTTCTATATTAATATTTATGCAAGTTATTACAATAACATTTACTTTTAATTTTATAGTCAAATAATATTTATTTTATGTCGGACGGAAAATTATAATTGTTTTTATAAATAATTGAAATAATTTTACTGTAACTTTAACCGACATGTTCAAAACATGCCTTAAAATGGTTTTTTGTGAATGTAGGTGTTAAAGTAATGAGATTTAAATTTAAAAATGGACGTTTGCCAAATTCGTGGAGCAAAAAGAACAATGTATGTGAAATTTATAAAATGGAGGTTAATTAAAACAAAACATTCATAAGATGATGTACCATTTGGTCATTACACATTCTAAAAAGTTTACATTTCTGAGGGTCAATGTAACCGGACATTCTTCCTAGATTAAAATTTCTCATTTTGGCTGAAATTGCGAAACACAGTCTGGGCTAGTATAATTGCAAACGCTAGAGTCAGAATGCTGTAATATTCAAACACATATACACTTATAATCCACATGTGTAGGAGGTGTGTGTGTTCCCTCAATAAACGCACGTGCATGCCTAGCTCAGCGCACGTGGTGTAGCGGTAATAATGAATTTATTCCCTTTACAGCCAGTCTCTGAATTCTCAAATGATTTTGTGTATTGTACGCTGTGCATTTCGCATACTGAACAAATAAAATAGTTTTCAAAGGTATTTTATTCTCTGCAATAAACTTTCATGTTTTATTACTTTTTAAAAACATGAATAGAATATAGAGTTTCATATATAAATCCAACAGAGGAATCTCTTCTTATTATGGAAAAGTTATATTTTTCTATGACGCATAAATGTTATCTATTTTTTATTTTATTGTCTCAAATAAAAATACGTAAACACTTAAATAAATAAATGCAACTTCCAAATATTCTATATGTTTCTTAACTTCATAGTTTTATTTTTTATTTTTAAAATGTACATCATAATTGAATTACTTTTTACATCATAGAGTAATTGCACTTGTCGTTATCGACAAAATCATCAATAGATTTCAAAAGTTTTACCTGTCAAAAACGTTTTCTTTGATACCTTTCAGTGACAAAATTGATAGATGAACGAAGTTTTTGATCTATCAAAGAACTGCGACTAACTTTTCTTATGTCATTAAGTTTTCATCTTAGTTGCCACTTACCTGTAAAAGAAAATAGAAATTAATATCACAATGAAATTTATTATAGTTACTTTACTTTGAGTTTTATTATATATTATTTAATTAAAATCGTTTGTATTTGATCGTTCTAGTCAAAGATCTTGATAAAATGATTCTTTGATATTGTACGATACTTTTATTTTCAAATTTTGTACTTAAAATATAATTACATCTTACAATTAGTTATTCATTTTTTAATAATATTTTGTATAATAAGGTTTTTTAATAAATAATTATAAAGCTGAAAATTTAAAAATACACACTTTATAAAATTTGATGACGATTTGTATCATAAAAGTAATATGTTGAAAATTGACCAATTTTGCCAAAGATAGTAAATATTTTTTCCTATTTTAACCTTTTCATTTTTATCAAAAATCTCAACAAATACTATAATTATTAAACTGAAATTTGGAAATTAATCAATTTTCACAAAAATAGTAAAGTATTATAGCTATAATGCTGAAAATTCGGAAATATACGTTTTATTATCTTCTCTACTGATTTCTATGATAAAAATGTTATGTTAAACATTTTTACCAAATATATTAAGAATATAATCCAACTATTTTTCTGATTTTAATAGCTATAATTTTGTTTGACTCTAATGGGAAATAATGTTAATATTAAGCTGAAACTTTGGAAATATACGTGTAATATTCTTTTTGTACTCATGCATTGAAAAGTTTTGATTTGCGTTACCTTAGCAACATTCGAAACTTCTATTTTTCGCATTGTAAACAGATAAGCGTGTGGTAAAATAAGCAAAAAGCACTCCTATTTCTAAGGTATCTATTAAAAAAATTGTATTTATAATAAAAAAGTATAGTTATTCAAACTTTACTATTCCTAATAATTATTATAAAAAGTGGTAAATTATTGAATGAAATTTAATTTTTAAGTATAAATTTAGTGCATTTCATTAACACAGTTGGCAACACATTCTGTCTGATTTGACAGCAGTAACCTATGAAACGTCAAACATAACCATTAAAACTAATATGAATAATAAATTATTAGTTTTAAACTTTTCGTACAAAAAATATTGTACATACTTCGTGCGTGAACTTGGTTCCCGGATTCGTTCTATGGCGACACTAGCAAGCTCGTGCCGCCAAACACTCATCCGGGAACCAGTAGTTCCCTCACTTGGTATGTAAATAACTATTATAGATCGAGACCATAAATATAATATTAAAGAAAAAAGTTATTTTTGTCAAAAATTTTAGACTGTCTAGCTATTTTCTCTGATTTTAAAAGATTTTTGTGACTATTTCGGGAAATAATGTAAGTATTTAGCTGAAACTTTGGAAATACATGTTTCATAATATTTTTAATTAGTTTAAGTTACAAAATTAATAGGCCAAAACTAGGCCATTCCGCCAAAAAAAGAAAGACTATAGTACAGCTTTTTCTTTGATTTTAAAAGTTTTAGTTTTTTGCGAATATTTCACGAATTAATGTGAAAATTTATATAAAACTTTGGAAATACACGTTTCCTTATATTTTTTATCAATTTAAGATACTTCTTAAAGCGTTTTAGAAACTCTCAACAAAATTTTGAAAATACATATTCAATAACGATTTCTACCATAAATTGGTAATTTTGACAAAAATGCTAAAGTAATATATCAGCTTTTTTTTCTTATTTTACGCGTTTTAGTGTTTTGCAAAAATCTCAACGAATTATAAAACTATTTAGCTAAAACTTTAGAAAAGTAGTAATCTTATTAGATGATTTTGACTACAAACCTATATGGACAAAAATTAGATTATATTTTATAAGTTTTTTATATTTCAAAATTCCTTAATAAATAACTTTTTACAAATGACAGGAACAAACATATTAATAGATTATCAAATTTATAAATTAAAACTAAAAATGTAAAAATTGTAGAATAAAAATAAATTAAATATTTAAATGAAAAATACAATGCATATTAATGAATAAAATAATTAAAATAAAATATGAATATTTAACAGTGATGTGAAATGTGATAAAATTATAGTGAACAAGTAACATATCGTAAAAATTTCAGTAATATAAATTAACAACTGTCAAAAACTAGAATGTCATTTTTGTCTGACATTACGCAAGTTTCATCATACAAAATATGAATATTCATAACAAACGATGGGACACGAACACGGGAGACGATGATAATTTGACACACAACAGCGAAATGAAATGCCATTCGCATATCAGAGACTACGTTGACCCTTCATTGCGATTCCAATGCTGTATGTATGCTCCAAGAATCGATATTTTATTAAAATTTAATTATAAATAATCAGCTAAAATGAACGAAAATCAAAAAGAAACAGAATAGAATTACATTTAATTGATTTATTGGATTGCCGTCATGCCGCTTGTCAATTGTTATATACTGTTCGTTTTTTTCTTTTTTTTTTTTTCAGCTTTCAATTTGAAAGGAATCAAATTCTCTTCAGAAAATCTTATTTTATCAAAATATACAATATCAAATAAAGAATAAATTTATTTCAGTTATTTAAAGAACTTTTTTTCTTTGATATCAAAATCTAATCAAATAAAATTTGGATTTATTTTCATTTTTAATAGAAAATAATCATTCTTGAATCAATTTTCGGCCTTTTTGTATTCCTTTTTCATTTTATCTGTCACTATAAGTTTAAAATCATGTTTTTCTAAATAAAAGCGAGTAATTTAAAGAAATATTAACTCGTTATTTTGAATAAAAATAAACAAATTAAATGTATATTTCCAGTTGGTAATAGTTACAGAACTCAGAATTACAAAAGTGCACTTAATATTTTCTACAAAGATTATTTACTTTGAAGTTTTCAGTGTAACAAATCTTGTAGTACAAAATTTAATTTCACTTGCATAATAAAAAGTTTTTAGTTCCTTTATAAACTATTCTCATCACGTAGAAATTATAAGAAACTTTTTATTGTTCTTATTTAATTAAAAAGTACGTCATATTTTTTAAATTTGTAATTTGTCCCAGTCATTCATATATTAACTATTCGTTTTTATATATGAACATGTAATAACTTGCAGAATTCATATTATAATAAAAGTATGTTAAAAATTTCAGTTTTTTACCTCATTTACATTAAATATAACATTAACATTTAATATATAAATTAATAAAATGTCAAAAGTTCAAGCAACAGACAGTAAATTGTTATATTTATATTTTAATTTATTATTTGTAATTGTAACTATGGATAGAAGGATTTAGTTTAATTAAATAGTTCATGAACTATTTAAGCATTATTGTAACTAAATTATAAATTCAAAAGTTAATTAAACGTCATAATTATTAAATGGTATAAATTGATATTTCATTTGTATTAAATATATTATAAATTAATTAAACAAAATATACAGTTTTGTTTTTCCATAGCATATTCGATTTGATTTCTCTAATTATGAATCCATTAAAAGTAACAACACGCTTTTGTTTTGTATAATTTTTATAAAAGAAAAAATAACTATCTGAGAAGTGAATCAACAGTAAATAAAAATTAATCTATTTGAAGAGAAAAACAGAATCCATAAATTATGTAACAGTAGAAGGAAATAACAAAGAGAAATATCCTGATTTGCATTGTCTTAATGTCTGCAATCAATTCCTAAGAAAAGTAATTGAACAAAAGGTAAATCGATTAAATCCTTCCTACGAGTAGCAGATTCGCAAGCAAATATACAGATTTCTATTAATCATTCAGAGGAACTGTCGAAACGAAATTACCTATATGCACGCAACAATCACGTTTATTTAGAAGACAGCTATCAGTTTTCTGGAATTTCGTTAGCGCTAAAATACAGACACCTACGCGATGAAACAATTCATTTGCTATTCAGAAATAGGTGAATAAATATTTATATTTGATGTTAAGAATTAATAAGGGTACATCAACTTATATTAATATTTACTGATTTCTATCAGAGTTTCTATCGGACAAGGTCGAACACGAACTAACTTTCTCAGGGTAAATATTTATAAATTCCACCATTATTGTAGAATAAAAAAATTAAATTTAAATACCAATTTTTTTATCTTTTGACACATTTAATTTAAAGACTTCGGTAATTTTTGTCTGTTCTGAATAACTCAAAATTAATTGGAAACATGTTACTAAAATTTCAACTTTAAAGACATAAAAATATAGAATAAAAATTGCACTATATTCGTCGCCACGAAACAATGTAATTACATAATAATAATAAGATATTTTACTTCGACATATGTTACTATTTTGTTCATCCTCTTAACTCTTAGTTAATATACTTCTCAATAATGTGAAGTACGTCGCAAGCAGGTTTTTTTGCATTAATTACTTCCTTTATAAACGTCTAATGTAAACGATCAATGATTACGCAATTACATTATTTCAAGGCGACAACAATATATATCGTTTTACTTAAACTTCATAAAAAATTATAATAACGTTTCATTTTTCTTTATTTAATTCAGAACTAATTTGTTCAAACTTGTTTCTTTATTAAATGAATAAATTTTATAAAATTTTGATTGTAATTCTTAGGGTGTTATTTTCATTAACCTTTATTCAAACATGTAAATACCAAATAAGCCTCATGTAGTGAAATATGATACTTAACTGAACTTTTTTAATCAGTTTTAGAACTTAATATTACAAAACTTTATGAAAAAATCCTTTATAAATGAATGCTTTACATATAGAAAAAACTTTTTGATGGTATATAAAGATGTAACCTTTGATAATATTTTTCATATTGCATGTATACATTGTAAATTAATGTTTTTTTAAATATCATTTGATTTATTATTCGTCTAGACTAAGTTACAAAAACTGTTGGTATATGCAATATAAAATGTGTATCTAAATATGTTATCTTGTAAAATTTATGGGAGAAAGTTAAGGAATAGATAATTTTAATAAACAATTTCACGAATCAAACTTGATGAATATCAAATCAATTTTAAAGCAATATTGAATACAAAACATATTCTACTTCGAAGTAGTAAAAGCGAACAGTGAGCAGCCCCAGTAGCAAGTATTTCGCAGATAAGAGAATTAATGGGATACTAGTCCCAAGGGTCTATAAGCTGTAGCGATACATTTCACCACGATGCGTCAATAGTTTATCGTCCAGCCTGAATATCATATCGTCGTTTTTGTTGTAGCTGCCCGTTACCGTATAATACACGTTTGCTATCCCAGTCGATAGAACGATAGATGATAGCGAACTTGCACCAGAACTACTTTGCAGTCTGAAAGCAGAAGCTACCGAATTATAGGCGCGCGTGCGGAGAGCTTTGTGCTTTTGAGAACTCACTACACCCATATTCCAAACTTGTACATAGTTTCATCTCAAATTCTATAAGTATTTTATGCTTTGCTACAATCGAAGCTGTCTTTGAACTAAACATCTTCAAAGACTAACTGAAATTATTTCTTTTTACTATTTAACAACTACAAATTCATCAATTCCAAGTACAAAACTCTAAAGTACATAATCTTTTTCAAATAATCTTGATAAACTAACAGAAGAAGAATAAAAATAAGATTTAAGAAAGAAAACAACATCGGTTCTATCAGAGTCCAAACTTTGTTTTGAATAAAATCGGTTATTTGAAAAATGTTTTATAGTATAAATAAAAAGTTTTGTATCTGCATTAAACTAAATTGAAATGTCATATTAATGTATAGAAGTAAACAATATAATCTAGATATAAAATATGAAATTGTCACTTTAGATAGTTCAGTCAAATTTTGAACAGCTGTATTTTACAATATATATATACATGGAGAAGCGCTACCGTGCACGAGACAGCTTTCTGTACTTTTTCAGAACTCTGACACTAAACAATTCGATTCTAATTTGTACGTCTGACAGATGTCAGTAAAACTTCCAACTGGAAAGAAATGGAATTCGTGTTCGGAACGGCAACGCAAAAGTTCCTCGCGAATGTGCTGCCGCCATGCGGTGAAATTTAACGATGTTTATCGCATTACTGCGGCAATCTTTGTGGTAAGATTTGTGTTTTGGAACCAATGAAATTACTTCCCTTTTCATATTCACTCATTGTGCATTACTTTGAATTAATGCAACGGTCTAACTTATTGCAATTCCGAAAATTAGTTGTTTTCATTCAACTACTTGTTCTTTCCTGCAATATATTTTCCATTTTGAACTTTAAAATAACGTATTTAAAAAGAAACATATTTTTTATTGATCCAAAAATCTAAAAATAAAACAAAATAAAGAAATTATGAACAAGTTTAAAAGCACTTTATCAAATCATGACATCAAAAGTTATTTTTAGAATTAATGTTAACATTATTTTTAATAATATCTCTTAAAACATATTTATTTTAGAAGAATTGTGCATGAATTAACATGAAAAAACTTGTTCTTTTCACAATTACTGACAGCTATTTGTATAATTAATAAATAATTGAGTCAATTCAAGAACACATACATAAAATCTTTTAATTTAAATTTTATTAATAATAATGTACAATATTAAATGGTTTTTATGATTGCACAATTCGTAATTCAGTTAATAAATTTGCACAAAATTAATTGTGTTCCATTTGTGGTCTTAAAGGTAAATAATTGTTAGTATTTTCGATAGTAGTACAACGTAGGGCGTGGATTGCGACACTTTTAGTTATCAACCATAAAACTTATCAGATTTACGAGACCGTTAACTCGTGGATCATTAAAAGTTGTAGGGTGTGCGTAACGACTGCGGGGAATTTTTCTCCCTTCTTTACTTTCCCAATTCGCTATACTTCTGATACAAACTTAGCGGAATGTAAATATAAGATTGCAATTGATCGTTGAAAACCATAACCTTATTTATACATTCTGCAAATATTGTTTAAAACATTTCGATAATATAAGACGTATTATTGCACGTTTGAAATATTTATGAATGCAAACATATTTTTATTTGTAAAGTACTTTAGAATATATGATTGAAAATATTTGAGAGCAAAGGTAAATATATTTCTTATAGAAAAAAGATAAAAGTGTAGAAAGCTTAAAACACAAGGGAAGTGTATGTGTGTTTATGGTGCACAGTTTTCTGAGACACGACACGCATGACAATGTTTTCCTATCCTGAAGAGATTTTATATTTCGGTTATTGCTTCTTATCTTTCAGCAATATTTTATTGTCATGAGTCTACACTTCATAAAATATCACTTAGTTAATTGAGTATTGGCTATAATCATAATCGTTAAAGAAAAGAAGATCTATTTCTATATTTATGTTAGTTTTAGTTGGAATATATTTTATAACAAACAAAAACAAAAGAGTATAAAACAAATTTTATTGCCTTTTTCGGGATATTCTTCTGGGTGCATTTTGGTGTAGTCTTTCAAAAATAAATTTTATGTAAAATGGAAATAAAGAAAATTTAATTTCCCTATTATTATTATTGTTTTTTGAGTTACGTGAAGGTAAATGTAGTAAAATAAAATTTCTATCTGTATCTTTTCTTCACAACTTTATTTTTCAAATATTATATGTACATTTCAATCAATTTTAATTTCTCTATTTTATCCGCTGACAAATTTTTGCTCATTTATTTATCTTAAAATTAGTCAGCTTTTGTTTGCTCCTTCAAAATTTATTCGTTAAATCGAGACAGTATACGTACAAAGGGATTACAGATTGGTAAAACTGTCTATATCTAGTTAAGTTTTGATAAAAATTGAACCAAAGACTCTATACATTGGACCAGAGTACCGCGAAAGATTTAAGAATCGTGTATTTTCTAGAGCTTGTGAACTACAGAAAAAGCGGTATTTATTTATATTTTGCTTTGAGTGGTAGTTAATCATAAGTCAAGGTTTTCTTTTGTTAAAAATTGAAGAAATGAACGACAAGAGAAGTTGTTTTTAACCAAATAAACCAAAACTTCGTTTTGAGAGCAAAAAAGCCTTATAGCTCATCACAAGATCTCTACCTGATTGTTTTTCGCAGACAATAAACAGTATTTAAATCCTAAAAACCATAAAAAATTAATAATTATCAATAATAAAAAGTAAATTCCAACTTTTATCAATTATAAACAATTTATGCATTGTATTATTTAACAATCGGGAACATATTGAATGAAATATACATAAAATAATGACCAATATTATTGCTGATGCTTGTATTTTCGAATAACAGTATAAAGCATTATTTCACTGCACATGTAATGTAATCCAGTGATGAAAATAAACAAATTTATTCCCATGACAACGAATATAAAACAGATGCTCTTGCTATCACCGTTAATTTTAACACTAGAAAAACATAGTTATCACAGTCGGTAGTGAAGTGTGGCCATTAGTTTAATAAATGTCTTGGTTGTTTCACTTCGTATCACAAGAATTCAATATTATAAACGTTTTTGAATATTTTAAAATAAGAATTTATTGCATTAAAGTAAGTGTAGAACAATTTTATTTAATATTTTTTGTTTGTTTTATCGTAAAACGTGTCCACAATTGGAATTCACACATAATATGTAATAGTTTCCCTGAACACTTGAACACTTGGTAGTAACTTGAAATATAAACAAAAAACGGAAAAAGATCGCATATGTTCGAGGCTGTTCTGTTTCGAGAACAACATTCAATATTCATGTGCTGCGAGGAGGCAAGAAGATCGCTACAGCTATGAAATTTCTATAGGATGAACCATTCTTGGCGTTGCTTTACTTATGGAATTCACTCTTCGAAGTGTTATGTTTACACTAAGCAAATACTAGTCTTTGGTGTAGCGAAACGTATGGCTTTTATGTATCGCCTGTTTTCATTCCATTACCGAATTTCTAACAACGATGCTTCTTGCCACCATCATTCCCACTGATGTTCTGTTGTTTTTGATCATAACGGATATGTGATATTATAGATACTTTTAGATTCTACATGTTGTTACTCAATGGCTTTATTGTAATATCATTTTATACTATAACTCAGTCACAAAAACATAAGACAATGCTTTATTTATTATATATTTTTATCCCATTTTACAATTTCTACATGTTTGTTTAAGTTACAACGACAAGTATTCTAAATTTATATAAAAATACTTAAAATTGAACTAGATAATATTATAAACTCAAAATAAGATATTTATTTAACAACAAGATTATCTGAAATTGAAATCTTATCCTTAAGATGGTCTCTATTCTGGAAAGTGTTCAAAAAAGAAAGAATTTCGAATTCAAACTGAATTAATAATTATCAATGGATGTTTTCAGAAAATAATTAAATGAATTTTATGCAAAATAATGCATTAAGAATTTATTCATATGTTAAAATTCCCGAAATCAGCAAATTTAAGGAAATTTGTGTTTGAGTACTTCAATAGTAATTTTCTTGCTTTTTTCTTGTTACAAATAAAGATTTTTAATACAAATTTCAAATTATTGAATTTAAAATTATTTGAATAGTAAAATTTTGGACTGTAAACTATCATTTCCCAAACTGTGTTCGCCAAAAATTAAATAAATGTTTAATTTGGTTTATCTAATATACTTGGAGCTGTCACTCATTTAAAATAAAAACTTAGAATTATTCAAGGGCTCTTTAAATATTTTTATTAGTTTTATTTGAATTTAAATACGCTTTAGGAAAAAATTCCAATAAAGCATGAATAAAATTACTATATAATAATAAAAACTGATGTATTTAATAGTAGATAAATCTCTGGAATAATGCAACATAAAAGTTTCAAGAGTTCATCAGCATTTAGAAAGATGTAACATATGCTACCCATTTGTAAATATTTACATTTATACGTATCGAAAGAAATTCAAAACACATTTACCTTAACACTAATAGATTTTTATAGCGATTTCAAAACATCAATCACTAACAACTTCTAACTGAAAAGAACTCATTCAATCAATTCATTCATGTATTTATTTTGTCCGCGATCGAATAAGTCACATGTGCTACATATAATAAATATCACAACGACTAGAAATTTCGTCTTTAGAACCGCCAGTGATTTATGTTCAAATCTACTTTAAGAAATGCTCTTTTCTCTCTTCTAGCATTTGTCGCTCTATTTGCATGAAGCGAAGCCGCATCGGCTAAGACTATGTGCATGTACCGAAACTCGCGCTTCTAAGCCGATCTCGGTTATTTATGAACGTTTACTGGTTTGGTTTTGTGTTACATCCTACAGGATTTTTGTCTGATGTGATTAAATTGAGATACTGCGCACCCGGAAAATATAAATTATTGGACATTCCGAAAATACTATTTATTTGTGGATAATAAATAACATTTCGTTATTTTTAAATCCTAAATTAAATAAATATATTATTTATTTATCAACATTTCAATAAAAATAATAAGATTTCGTTATTATTTGAAAATTTAGATTAAATTTAACAAAATATTAACTTATTTCGTTGTTATTTTGTTTTAAAACTGTTATATTCTAACGAAAACAGAAACATAAAATTGTAAACTAGCTAAATAAATTTTCAAATATAGTAATAAACTCGAAAATAATTTAATAACAAATAATAAAATAAAAAATCGATTTAATATATAAGTTTAGCAAATATGAAACATGAAAATGCAAAAATTTTCGATATTATTAAAGTTTTATGTAAAAACTTTGTAAGTACAAAACTTTAAATTGCTCTCATATGTTCTACTTTCCACATGTGTTGCAGAAAATACTTAATTTAATTTCACCTTTGTAGTTATGTTACCTAGTGTAATTTATTTAGATCCCTATTAAAATACGACGGTAACTAAACTATATAATCTATGTTTCTAAAGTTCAAAATTTAGTCTTAAATCTAGATGTGAAACTAGTTTGCTAAGTGCAAATAAATACAAAGTAGGATTATTGAATTTTTACCCCCTAAAGAATTAATTTACATTTATGAATATAGTATTAGCATTATCTTTCCACTCAACACACATGTTTTATACTATTGTCAGATACTATTTTCATTAGTTACGTGTCAATGAATATTTCTACAACAAGTAAATAGAGAACATATAATAATTACATTTCATTTTAATTAAATAAATGGCAGAAATGCAATAAGAAGATAATTATTCAATTTCAATTTTAAAACAAAATATTCCTTTCAAAACAAGTTTTAATATTTACATTTTAGAAAAAAAAACAAATAAAAGAATTATAAATAAGAGTGCGAAAAGCTATTTAAAAAGGAACAATTAATAATGAGAAAACACCTGGTCATACTTAATATTTATTTATACCCGAGGAAATATAACAACAAATGCAGCTGCATTTCTAAATCCAAGTGAGCTTATATATCCCGGTAGCGAAACAGAATGGCGCTTATGAATAAAACAACATTTCTTTATGAGGCGACAGGTATACCAACACGTAAATGAAGACCAACCAAAGCCGTGCATTCACCCGTTTTCCAGTTGCGGCTTCAGAACCAAACAACCAATGCAAAATCATAAATAACGAAGCCTCGTCCCACAATAAATTCCCTATTCAAAATTCCCAGTTTATGCAGACCGAACGTGCACAGCATAACAAGAACGATATCTTATCATTAGGCGAGCGAAGACATCGAGAGAGAATTCACAAACTGTGCCACACAGATTTGAATCATTCAGGAGTACATACATTTTTACCATACACCTACACAATAATATCATTATCACATACAAAACTATCACTAAAATAAAATAAAAACAGTAGCCTATGACAATTTTGTTTTAATCAAAACAACTGAATAATTTTAGATTTCGTGCGTAAAAGAGAATTTAGTACATTTATCTCCCTACTAAAATAGTCTAAAAGTGACATTTTAACCAGCACGAAGCTTCGTCCATCTTTTATTCCATACGAGGTCACAATGTTCTAGAATCCCAAGGAATCGAACAGGGAGGAACGTTTGAAAAGTTTATTTCTTCTTTCAAGTCTTTCGTGACAATTATTAAGATTTCCTACAACTGGAATACTAAAATAGGAAGAGACTTTATCAGACATTTTTCAAATTGGATTTGTATAAATACGTTTCAAAAGTTATCGGACTCGTTAAAGAAATTAAGAATAATGAATGTATTTAATTGTAAAGTTAGCCAACCATTATTACGACAGATCTCTTCGGTATCTTCAACTAACAACAGTGTTTAGTTAACTATGAAAACATGTTGTTACAAGCACTGTTTATGATTATTACCTGCCTTGGGTTTGCGTTCGGTTAACCCCTGGTAACCTGAAGTAATAACAATAAAACTTGCCAAAACACTATATGCTTTGATTTATATTTTACTATCCTTCAGATATATGAGTATGCATTTTACTTTACATACAAAGAAAATAACATTATTTATACAAATAGTTTTCCACTGCGACAAAATAGCGTTCTTAAAACAAGAAATATTATTTCAATGTATGTTTAAATACTAAGCAGTGTTAATGTAATTAAAGATTAATATTTTATGAGAAAAATCAATAAATTTTCGGCTCAGTAAATATTTGTAGGTATACAAAAAATATTTACAAATCGATAAAATGTAAATATTTGAATCTTTGTCCCTCTCTTTGATAATAATAATTAAATATTGAAATAACAAGACATACATAATAGTTTGATACTAATAACGAGGTATATTATACGTAGAATAACAAAATAATGTAAATAAAAAGTAAATTTAAGGACATCTAATATAAAATATATAACGACTAACTTTAAATAACACCTTTCAAAGAAAATAACTATAGCAAACACATCACAGACACATTATATACATATTCTTTGACGATGTAGTTAGAGAAACCAACCAGATGCTAGAAATGCTTGTAACAGGACACAACAAAAAGCAAAATAGGTATATAATGAGGAAAAAAGTCGCACTATGAAAGATATAACAAGAAAAGAATCTATTTGCACATGCTTCGCTACAATGAAACAATGTTGGATAAGAAAATTTAATAAAAATTTTAATTTTAAATAAATTAACAGTATCTCTTTATTATTTTATCGTTAGTTTAGTTATTAAGCAAGTTTTTTAAGGTTAGCTTCTTGGTTACCATTGCTTCTTTGATCTTATAGACGAAATTACACATCAAACAATTTTTTCATTAGTACTTGAGAAAGGTTGCATTATATTTATTTGAACATATAATTTTTCTTTACTTTTAACAATATTTTTTCAAAAAATCTGTTTACTCAATTATGCCAAGTGCTCTGTTGTCGCACCGGCGAGGTATTTAAGTAGGTTCTGAGTTCAATTGTGCTGTAAAAATATCGGTAGATTTTAACCATAAGCACAATTCCACATTTCTCTTTTCCTTATCGACAAAAATACATATATTATTACAAGGCGTGGTAGATAAGTCGGCTGATATAGAACTAAGCATTTATGGTTCAAATCTCGTCGTCTGAGATAAATAAATATAGCTAGTACGGTAGAAATGAAAACTTGTGTTTAAGTAACTATTTTGTTGTCTCAATAGTAGTAATGCAGTGAAAGCTGGTTAATATATTGGTAACCGTGAAAAATATTTGAAGAGAAGCAATATAGGTAATTGTCCATGACTTGCGTGCAGTGTAAACATGAGTAACGTAGTTGCGGTACAAAAAGTTGGTTGAAAGACAAATAGTTCCATAGCGAATATGCGAGTTCTGTTTCAACAGCGGTTTACAATATAAATTACTCTTAACTAATAAATAAATTTCGCGTTCGACGTCCCTATTTCTCTCTTAGCGATAATTCCCGGTAGGTGGCGTTCCATGTTACCGATTTATCTTGCCGCTTCACGTCCATAGACTGGTTACTCCCCCCATTCAGGTCGGTTCAACCGCTTGCGGGCATCATATATAACCTGCGGTGCCCAGTTCAGGTTACACGCTTTCTCAATGTCTGAACTAACACGAGTAGTGCGTACACAGAGGCGATAGAAGTAGCAGCATATTAAATGAGGGGTTCAAATCTCGAACGATGAAAATTTCAACCATTTTTTAAAATTTTACTCACTTTGATATTCCGAGTTTCATCATTTATAAAAGTTTACNGTTGCATTATATTTATTTGAACATATAATTTTTCTTTACTTTTAACTATATTTTTTCAAAAAATCTGTTTATTGAATTATGCCAAGTGCTCTGTTGTCGCACCGGCGAGGTATTTAAGTAGGTTCTGAGTTCAATTGTGCTGTAAAAATATCGGCAGATTTTAACCATAAGCACAATTCGACACTTCCCTTTTCCTTATCGGCAAAAATTCATATATTATTACAAAGGCGTAGTAGATAAGTCAGCTGATATAAAACTAAGTATTTTTGGTTCAAATCTCGTCGTCTGAGATAAATAAATATAGCTAATACGGTAGACATGAAAACTTGTGTTTAAGTAACTATTTTGTTGTTTCAATTGTAGTAATGCAATGAAAGTTGGTTAATTTATTGGTAACTGTGAAAAATATTTGAAGAGAAGCAATATAGGTAATTGTCCATGACTTGCGTGCAGTGTAAACATGAGTAACGTAGTTGCGGTACAAAAAGTTGGTTGAAAGACAAATAGTTCCATAGCGAATATGCGAGTTCTGTTTCAACAGCGGTTTACAATATAAATTACTCTTAACTAATAAATAAATTTCGCGTTCGACGTCCCTATTTCTCTCTTAGCGATAATTCCCGGTAGGTGGCGTTCCATGTTACCGATTTATCTTGCCGCTTCACGTCCATAGACTGGTTACTCCCCCCATTCAGGTCGGTTCAACCGCTTGCGGGCATCATATATAACCTGCGGTGCCCAGTTCAGGTTACACGCTTTCTCAATGTCTGAACTAACACGAGTAGTGCGTACACAGAGGCGATAGAAGTAGCAGCATATTAAATGAGGGGTTCAAATCTCGAACGATGAAAATTTCAACCATTTTTTAAAATTTTACTCACTTTGATATTCCGAGTTTCATCATTTATAAAAGTTTACGTTTAGTCAGCAGGTGTTTGGGAAACTTTCAAACGATTTATAAATAGTCACAAGTTAAGTATGTAAGAAAGCAACGTCTATTAGTTTAAGGTCTGTGTTTTCGGGTGGACATAAAACGCATCTATGGTGATGGGATGCAAAATGAGAAAGGGAACTATGTCGTCTTGCCTCTGTTAAGGTATGCGCTGAATATGTAAGGAGCGCTTGGTATGGTTCCTGGTCACTTCAATGTTCCTTGATGAGATTTTACCCTTCTGTGGTAGTATTAACGGTCATTTGTATACATGCAGTCCCCCTAATTCCAATAAGATTCATTTAGGAACTTTCCAGTGACATCATCAGTCTCTGTTATCTCTATGTACCAAACCACCATTCACTTCCTTTTCCTTTACACAACTATTCAATAACTATTACCAATCTTTGATCTATTAAACATTATTCAAACTATGCTACTAAATGTTTTGTTATAAACAAAATAAATTAATTTAAGTAATAAGAAAACCGATAAAAAGTAAATATTGTTACAAATCTAAACTTTCATAAGTTTTACATCTTATAATGAGGATTAATATAAGATTATTGTTGACTTCAAATTTACAATTTTACTGCATGATTTTTAGAATATAATTTGAACAGAATATAGATAATTTTGTAATAACAATGTAGGTAGGTTATTTAATTTTAATTAAATACATTTTAAAAAATCCGCCAACATTGAAAGAAAACAAAATATAATGCGATTATTCGCAACGTCCATAGCTATCAAAATCATATTATTTGATTCGTCACGAACCTACATTATTAAACCCACGAAAACAAAACATTAATACACATTGAAAATGTATATAAAATACAAATAATCAATTTGAATAAAAAACCATATAATTTATTGTCAATCACGTGCAATGCCGAAGAAAAGAGAAAAGAAGGAATGAAAAAGAAAAAGAGAAGGGATATCTTCTATGACGTCACAAGTTGAATGATGTCACCTGCCAAATTCTCTTCGTACTCAAAACGACAACTCTCGTAAAGAATGTGATGATTTGTATAAAGGAAAGTGGAGAATTATCACATTCTAAGTTGTGAAGAATATGGTGGAGGAGCCCAATACAATACGTGGCACGCTCAATTTCCGGCAACCGTGCACAGCAATCGTTGAATCGCACAATAGCATGAAATCAAATTAAAATGCCACAGAAAAGGGATAATTTCTTTGGGTATTCGTTTGGGACAGGTGCGATCTGTCTTCTTACTGCATTCTAAGACCACACAAGATGTGAGCTACTCAAAGCGTTCAACCTATTATTATATCAATTTATCATTTTATAATCCCTCAAATATTTTTATTTGCACAAACATTTGCTTTACGACTTTGATAATAATTAAACAAATCTAAAATATATTTTTTTTTAACACAAAAAATGAATCCTTTTATCAGGGCCGTAACTAGGCAGGGGCAACAGGGGCATTTGCCCAGGGCCTAGATCGATAGGGGAGCTAGAAAGGACTAAATAAATTTACTAATATTAATTAATGAATTTGCGGAAAAAAGAAGAAAAAAAAAACAAAATTTAAATAAAATTTTGATATTTTAATTTATGGTTTTTTCATAAATATAAAAGGAAATTAAAATTACGGGCAGAAATAATTGAAAAAATATTTTTTTGTGTTTATTTATTAAGACTGTTATCAAACTTTTAAAAATAAAAGAACATGAGCTTCAGAACTATCGTATATGTATCGTAAGTTTATTTTTTTTTNCATCGTAAGTTTCTTACTTATTTTTTTTTTTTAATCAAAAGAGGGCCCAATTTGAAAGTCTTTCCCAGGGCCCAGCAAAAAACTAGTCACAGACCTTCATGTTATATTAAAATAATCCTTCAGTTTTACTATTTGCAAGAAAATTTCCAATAGCCATTTTGTAAATATTTGATTATCAGCACACATTTTAGATAATTTTACAAATCTTTTATTTTTAACGTATGTACATGCAGTAGGGTATACCCCAACTAGTGCCCCTTTTCTCTCTAAATAATCCTTCAGTTTTACTATTTTCCAATAATTTTTCTATTTGGCATTTTGTAAATATTTGTTAATTAACAAATATTTTGGAAAATTCTTTAAAAACTTTAATTTTACGTACATGCAATAAAATATGTCTCAACTAGTGCCCCGTTCCCTTTCAAGAGCAAGAATAAATAAAATTTTTGATAATAAAGTTTTGTATAAGTAAAATAATAAAGAACATAATACTTTAAAAAGATAAATTGCAGAAAGTTTAACTGGAATCGTAAATGCGTAAATCTGTAAATCGTTAAAATCTAGTTGATAAATATTTGATGGTGTTGCAACAAATGAGCACTGCGCTGCGCTTAATAGTAAGCGAAACAGGAGACCAAGCAAAGCACGTAACATTTGTCCAGGACAGTGGTTTTATTTACATTTGGATTTACGTCATTGCTCTTCTTGCTAATCCACGAAGACAAGTGTGAAATCAATTCGGGAGCATACACACAAAGCACGACAAATTGCGTTTTAGAACACGATTAATTAAACAGAGGGACCAGTACTCAAATATGAAGAGGCGTACTAAATAACTACGCATAATAAACATACATTTTACATTTAGTCCCATTCATAATACCAAATTCTGAACAATATTCAAATCAATTATCTATCATAAATTATTCCTTTTGTAAGTATTACGAACAAAACTAATTATACTAAAATTAATTAAAAAATTTTAAAAGAATAGTTTTCCAATGAATTACTTTCGAATAAAAATTAATTAAGCATTCAGAAAATTTAATTAAAACTGGGATTTTTTAAATGCTATCTGGTTTAAATAAATTCATTTTGATATCAAATAATCCAATATCTTAATTGGAATTATTCTTTAATATATGTTTTTGTTGTTTTAAAACAATGCATTACTAATAAACCATAATGCTATTCACTTTTTCCATGGCGTCATACTGACTTTAATCAAATATGTATATTAAAATGTAAATTTAAAAGTCACTTTTAAACACATCAAAACTTTTCCATTGCTTTGTTATTATTTAATTTATTTGATTTTTTTTTTGTAATTCTATAATTATATTTTAAGCAGAAACCGCTTATAATAATGGAAAATTGAAAACATTAAAACGGTCAAAATAACCAATAATAGTTTATTTGGATTATAATTGAAATTTTATAGCCTTAATTTTATTTATATATTTACTAGATTATGTATTAAACTATTTTAGTTTTCAATATTTCTGTAATAAAGTCGATTGTGGTTGTAGTTTTTAATAAAACTTTTGTTTGATTTCTTTAATATTGTTTACTTTATTTGCATTATTAAGGAAAAAGTTAGGGAATTGTTTTTTTCCTTCAAAGCTTTAACATCCGTAGAAGTACGGTATAATTAATCGTTAAAGATTGGGGCTTTATTTAATATATGTAAGATTAAAACTAGTTTCTTATCTTATTACTACAACAAACAACAATAAAAAGTTAAATTATTATTTAAAATATAGTTAGATTTAATATATTTGTTGTNTATCGTAAGTTTATTTTTTTTTTATCAAAAGAGGGCCCAATTTGAAAGTCTTTCCCAGGGCCCAGCAAAAAACTAGTCACAGACCTTCATGTTTTATTAAAATAATCCTTCAGTTTTACTATTTGCAAGAAAATTTCCAATAGCCATTTTGTCAATATTTGATTATCAGCACACATTTTAGGTAATTTTACAAAACTTTTATTTTTAACGTATGTACATGCAGTAAAGTATACCTCAACTAGTGCCCCTTTTCTCTCTAAATAATCCTTCAGTTTTACTATTTTTCAATAATTTTTCTATTTGGCATTTTGTAAATATTTGTTAATTAACAAACATTTTGGAAAATTCTTTAAGAACTTTGATTTTTACGTACATGCAATAAGATATGTCCCAACTAGTGCCCCGTTCCCTCTCAAGAGCAAGAATAAATAAAATAGATTGCACGACTAACATTTGATGCAAATTAATACTATATTTATTTAATTTAATGGATATTAAATAATTAACAGAAGCAAAATCCTATTAGTGGCGCTGCATGCATAAATTTAAGCAATTTTACCTTTTTAATTAATTATTTTCTTGATGTCGGACTTAATATTTAGAAACATGTTAATTTATTTGCTTCTTTATATAAAAGAAAAGTTAGATTTCTTTAATGCACTATTTTTGAATCTCTGTCAAACAATTAGCCTAATTATTTTTTGTATTTTTGATAATAAAGTTTTGTATAAGTAAAATAATAAATAACATAATAGTATAAAAAGATAAATTGCAGAAAGTTTAAGTGGAATCGTAAATGCGTAAATCTGTAAATCGATCGTTAAAATCTAGTTGATAAATATTTGATGGTGTTGCAACAAATGAGCACTGCGCTGCGCTTAATAGTAAGCGAAACAGGAGACCAAGCAAAGCACGTAACATTTGTCCAGGACAGTGGTTTTATTTACATTTGGATTTACGTCATTGCTCTTCTTGCTAATCCACGAAGACAAGTGTGAAATCAATTCGGGAGCATACACACAAAGCACGACAAATTGCGTTTTAGAACACGATTAATTAAACAGAGGGACCAGTACTCAAATATGAAGAGGCGTACTAAATAACTACGCATAATAAACATACATTTTACATTTAGTCCCATTCATAATACCAAATTCTGAACAATATTCAAATCAATTATCTATCATAAATTATTCCTTTTGTAAGTATTACGAACAAAACTAATTATACTAAAATTAATTAAAAAATTTTAAAAGAATAGTTTTCCAATGAATTACTTTCGAATAAAAATTAATTAAGCATTCAGAAAATTTAATTAAAACTGGGATTTTTTAAATGCTATCTGGTTTAAATAAATTCATTTTGATATCAAATAATCCAATATCTTAATTGGAATTATTCTTTAATATATGTTTTTGTTGTTTTAAAACAATGCATTACTAATAAACCATAATGCTATTCACTTTTTCCATGGCGTCATACTGACTTTAATCAAATATGTATATTAAAATGTAAATTTAAAAGTCACTTTTAAACACATCAAAACTTTTCCATTGCTTTGTTATTATTTAATTTATTTGATTTTTTTTTTGTAATTCTATAATTATATTTTAAGCAGAAACCGCTTATAATAATGGAGAATTGGTAACATTAAAGCGGTTAGAATAACCAATAATAGTTTATTTGGATTGTACTTACATGTATTCGAAGAAATTAAAATTTTATATCCTTAATTTTTATTTATATATTTACTAGATTGTGTATTACACTATTTTAGTTTTCAATATTTCTGTAATAAAGTCGATTGTGGTTGTAGTTTTTAATAAAACTTTTGTTTGATTTCTTTAATATTGTTTACTTTATTTGCATTATTAAGGAAAAAGTTAGGGAATTGTTTTTTTCCTTCAAAGCTTTAACATCCGTAGAAGTACGGTATAATTAATCGTTAAAGATTGGGGCTTTATTTAATATATGTAAGATTAAAACTAGTTTCTTATCTTATTACTACAACAAACAACAATAAAAAGTTAAATTATTATTTAAAATAT
>CM008235.1:3853737-3866345 GCA_002278615.1 Pogonus chalceus
TAAACATTTTAATAATAATGTACCACTAAATGAATAAACGTTTCTCCTTTATTTTTGTTATTTGAATTGTTCTATTTTCATAATAAAATATTTATGATTTATTAAAACATGTTTTTATTTTTACTATGATTTGTTTGTATTTTTTATTTAACAAATACATATACAATAATAAAAATTAATAATTTTTTGTTTAAATTTAATTTATTTTGATTTAAATAAATGTTTTATTTTTAAAAAATCATTTGATTTAAATCTCTCAACCCTGACTATAAGTAAAAGAGATATAATGCCGTGTCCAAATTTAAGATTTCTTATGTTTTTTTTTGGTCAAAGTAAATAAAATAAAAGTAATAACCAAATTTGATTTAAAGAATAGAATTGAGTAAAAGCAAATTTCCGTATACAAATTTAGAAGGCGTACAGTGAGATATAGTACGAAACGGGAGTATATAGTGGACGAATGGCATCTCTTACAACGTCTCTTTGCCCCGTGCTGTCAACGAAGGATTACGAAGACCCAAGCAGCCGGGAACAATTTAATCAAACGCGTCACTTGAAAGCGCATTGTCTGCAGTAATGTCGTGCAACGACAGCCAAGACACGGGACAACGAAGCACAGTTTACACTGGGCCGCTCCTCATCAAATGCCACCCCCATCCAGATCCACATTCACCATAGTGATGGAGCGGCGATTAAATACAATGCCAGCTAAGTAATTTGATAATGTTTTACGCGGCACTAATATGTGGACACTTAAAGAATATTACAGTCAACATCCATTTTGAATTATTTTTTTCAATAAATAATTATTTATAATTGGATTCGTTTTATTATAATTAAATTCCATTTAGAATAATGAAGCTATAAATTATAAAATCCGCATTGATTTTAAAAATAAACAAAAAAGATTACCAGTAAAAATATAAATTTGTATTACAATGAAATTCTATAAATAATTTAAATTTTAAAAAAGGGAACAAATATAGAATCATATCAATTTTAATAACACCAAATAAATCAGATTTAACTACACGCTATCATACATAATAAATCATTCGTCATTCAAAATTGTACATTGTAAATTATACCTCAATACACATACAAATTAAACATTCACGCTCACAAAAATACAATTCACATGCGAAACACAGGCATATACTGGTATTCAAGTACAATTGTATAAAAATAGCACAAAGCATAAACTAAACAAAGGAAAAAATGAAAAAAAAAAAGAAAAGCAGGGGCAAAGAGTGTACAATCTAAATCGCAAATCACATAGTCCCCTATTGAGTGGGTACATTCTGCGGTACAACGCACTACCCCAGTTGACGACACAATAGGCCACAATATCGGAGTGTGCTACAAAGATGTCTTATCATGATATGTTAATTGCATGGTTGTTACTGAACGACAATTCGCAATCTCAAGCAATTAATCATTATTGCTATTTGCAATGCACAATTTAACCTCTTATGCTACTCTATATACACTGAGACAATATTCAATATAGATTAAAATAATTTAATATATAACTTTTTTGTTTATAATAAACATTACCTCAAAATATGTATTATTAAAACAGAAAATTTAGAAAGCCTAAATAAAAATGTATAAGTTTTACTTATTACATAATCCTTAAAAAAGATTTGAACATTAATAAATCTTTCAGAATAAAAGGCAAAACAAAAATTGTCCAATCTTGTTTCCCTTCTCCGGTTCTCTTCTTTGAAAAGGGAATTTTTACTGGTCTTATTATTTTTCTCAAAAAACGACTGATATAAAAATAGAATATATTATTTATAATCTGATAGGAAATTTTACGAAGAATAAAATGTCAAAGAGTCTATGTTGATATCTAGCTTAGTTTTCGAACAAATAGCAAAAAACGAAAATGGTAAAAATTGGCAAAAATCTTAAGGCTATAGACTTAACTATGTTTCGCCAAAATTGATCCATATAAAAGTAGCTTCAATTATACATAAAAAGATAGGAAATATTACGCTGAATAAAATGCCGAGGAGTCCATTATAATATCTAATTTAGTTTTCAAATAAAACGCAAAAAACGAAAATGATAAAAATTAGCAAAATCGTAAAACTATAGTTTTACTATAATTCTCCAAAATCGGCCCATATAAAAGTAGCTTAAATTATACATAAGCTGATAGGAAATTTTACGGCGAATGAAATGTCGAAGAGTCCATCTTAATATCTAGCTTAGTTTTCAAACAAATCGCCAAAAACAAAAATGTTAAAATTTAGAAAAATCGTCTTATTATTTTTGTCAAAAATCGACCAATATGAAGATAGCCTGTATTGCATTTAAAAGATAGACTATTTAACGACAAATGTAAAGCCAAAGAGTCTATTTAAATATCTAACTTAGTTTTTGTAGAAAACCGTAAAAAGTAATATGATATTCGAAATTTAAGCTGTAAACTCTCATAATACCAATTTCTTTTTAATAAATGTATTTTTTTGGTCAATTAATTTCGTAATATATTTTTTGTTCTCTTTAGTTGTACATTATTTGCATGAAGTCATATAGCCGGAAACAAAAGTCAAAAATACACTTGTTCGAAAATATTCAAGTCAGTGTTGCATATTTATTATCATGTTACACGCCAAGTCCACCAACTGAATTAATACTAATATGATTAATTAAATAATACATTTAGAAAACAACTAAAAGACATTGTTGCGTACAACAAATCTTGGTCCGATTTCACCCCTGGCTTGATGAAGATTTATCAATGTCGTGTACCCGTATGGGGGTCTGACTACAACACATAACAACAAAATTATTCAATTCCGTTATTTATGTCGTCCTAATGAGTGCAGCGATTGAAAGTGACATTCTGTGATAGATACGAATCAAAATTAAAATGAATCATTCACTATGTGGTAACACAATCGTCCATCAACACAATGAAATCATCGTTAAGTTTTCCGGATAAAAATATTTATTGAAACTAAAAGCAAAGACATGTATTTTGTAAACAATAAAATACTTTTGATACTAGATGCCAAAACAAACAAGCACTATCATGGCAATAGAAATAAATTTCCATAAATAGTTAAAAGAAACAGGATGTGTTCATAAATCGTATAGTATAGTTTTTCGAGTAACTGTGGTGCAGTTGACTGCATGAAGTGTTGCTGGCATTACAGAAGAAGTAAAAGAAAATAATCCCGTGTGAGTTTATACGTTTTACTGGCGACGAAGCGACACGCGATGAAGTACTGAATCTCGCGATGGAGAAAATCGCGTTTGAGAATCAGGTCGAACAGTGAAAAACTGCGAAACTTCCCGACAATAAAACTGTCTCGAGGTAATAGTAATAAACTTCTCTGTGCAGCGTACTAATCTCAAGCAGATTACCAAACGCTAGCGGGACTAAATTGATTTCTTCTTTGTTGATAAGTAAGGAAAAAAACGCACCGAGGCCACGGAATTTTAATTTAATTTTTGTCATCAAAAGGAAAAAGTTTCTGTAACAGCAAAGTGATTCACATTCAAATGAATGTCTGAACAGAAAAAACATTCATTTCCGAGTGGAACTTTTGCTTGGAAAACCATCCATATTCCCTTCGCGATGTGACGCGACGCGACGCAACGTAAAGTAACGAGACGCGACGCAACGAAACCAGCGGGTTGACTGGAGTATTTCACCAACACACAAAATGGACGAGACGAAATGGTACGGGAACGAGTAGGTACATAGTAACCCCAAAGGATAAAAGAGGTGGAAAAGAAGCACCCAGTGGAAATGCGCCAAGAATAATGTATCCTCCAACACAGAGAGAGAGAAGTATTCGGGATGGTTGGAACCCGATATTTCGATGGTGCGTTCTTAAAATTCTAAATGGGCCGCGGGTGTCAATCAATCTGTAAAAACGTTGAAAACCTCCGGTTCACATACACTTTTCGTTCCCGTTTGGGGCTCGTATGTACGTATAAATGCCTGTGTGGGTAACATGAGCTGGGTTTAGAAACTCGAATGCCGATACCATACGCCAAACATCTATATACCAGGATTGTATTTACATCAGCGCCATAGATATTTTAAAAATATATATTCTATTTTTATCATCACATACATGTTTTCATTCAAAACACTTTTAACAATATATTATTTTCTAAAACAACACATTTAATTTATATCAAATCCAGATACCACTCACACTTAAAAAAACAATTGCCGCCTAATGGAGTTATACCTAATAATATTATTTATTACAAATTAAACCACAAGCAGAAGAAAAATTGAATATAATAATTTAAGTTTTTACAAAGAAAAATGTAGATACACCCCTGGTAAAAAGAGATCGAGACGAGAGCGCCAGCGATTCCGTCGAGATTCGATAAAAGAAGGAACAATCCATGTGGAAATACGCTTCGAGAATGACGCGTCTCCCCCTGTTCTGTTTCTGCTCCTTTCGTCAACCAGCAACGGTGGCAATACGACTACGGAGTACGGTAACTGAACCGCACCGAAGCGAAAGAACGAACAACCAAACTAAACCAAACCCAACTAAAGACACCCTACCCAACACTATGACAGCCACCGCATACTTTTCGTGAGAACAATAGCTTTATCCACTTTTCAAATTTTCCCGAATAATATTTATTTATTTATTACTTCTCAAACGGAGTTTATAATCACCAAAACTTGAATATCTAATTGCAAAATTAGAATTTATACTCAGTTGAAATATAATCCTGGTTTATACAGCTTCTAATTTTCGATCAATTCTAAATGCCTTATATTAGGAACCTCTTTATTTCTCTATAGGTTTAATTAATATATACATAAGAGTTTTTGGTCTAAATTAAATTAAAGCATATTAGAAATGTTACTTCAGAGTATAAGTGCCTTGTCAATAAAGTCAAAGTGAGTTAGTTAAGCATATATTTGTTTTTGATACATATAAAGTAGATTTATATAATATTAAGCTAGTAAATTAAATTTCAAATATGGCTCATATATGAAAGAGATCCGGATTAGAGAGAAACATTTAAGTATTAAGGAAATATGTTATTTTTCTTCCTGATGAACAATAGTATCGACAATCGAAATAAATATGGCAAAAGTAAACTCAATAGTGCAACGGAGATGCGATACAACATACTTGGACAAATTACAAGTAAAAAAAAGTTTCCTGTACGGCAACCGACCAGCATTTTACGATCGTTGGTGCGCGAGAATTCCATTCTCGACCGAATCCGTAACTCGGACAGACTTTTCAAATAACTTATATCCGTAAGTCCATAAAAATACGTGCGATATATTCTCCTGGCATCAATAAAATTGCTCGGGACACGTAGCGAACAAGGAGGCCACAGCACAGCGTCACCATGCCGCGCCGAACAAACCCGATTTTAACAACTGTCAAAAGTTTCATATGATTTATTCATTTCCGATGTTGTCGGCTCTGAGAAGAATTTTCCACGTCAAATATGCACGGAATACGTGATTTAGAACTGTAAGAACTTTCCATATCGAAATATAAATTGTCAATAGCTTTGGACATGTTCTTCTAAGTACCCCACACGAGATTCTACCATTCAAAATGATTTATTTTACAGAGTCCAATGTAAGCGGCTTTCAATAATCATAAATTATTATTCATTAAATCGTTTTTATCATTCTGTTATAATTCAATTCGATTTCCATATCTAGAGCTGTTATAAATATTTTTCTTGATTCATTCACATTTCATTTCATCTCCCTTACAATATACGCACTCATTTTACTAATGAGAATACCAACAAAGTATTTTATATTCGTTAATTAAAAGAAACTTTTCTTGTAAAAGTTTAATTTAAATTCGAAATTTGAGCTTACTATAAAATATATTTGAAAATATAAAATAAATACATTTTTCATTGTCACATAAACATGACAGTAATTCGCAAAGTTCTGCTTTGCGAACATATTTATTATAAAATTTATCTATTTGCGAAACAAAACGTAAAATTTATTCGCAACTGAAAATCCCCAGAATATATAAATACGAATAAAAATGAACCCAAAATAATTCATTTAACTAGTATAGCCAACCCAAAAACATAAAATATGAATTATAAATATAAAATGTACGATCACAAAGGAGAGGATAAAACAATAATTTTGAAAATGCATGAATATGTAAAAGTAATAAACGATCTTGGTACATGATGAAAAATTTGAATTTTACAATTGTTGTGGCTGTGTTACCGCGACGCGCAAATCAAACTAATTAATTCACTTTCCGATTAAAATTTCATCTGGCAACATTGTCGTATGCAAATGAGAACATAGAGTTAGACGCCCACGCACAAATATTTTTAATTTTTTTGCTTTGTTTTTATATTTTTTCGTGTATGGTGAAAGTGTTTGTTCCATTGGTTGCTTTTAAATGATTTGCCATATAGGTTTTTTTTATAATTTGAGTTCAACTTTGGTGCATATTGTTTTAAAAATGAAAATACATAATAATGGTTTATAAAAGGGGAAATATAGAAGCAAAATAAGTATGACAAGAACAGTGACTGGCACCGGAAGAAGAATAAGAGCAAGAAGAAACAAATGTTACGAAAGGATCGAGGAACTGCGCGCTCCCTTCTGGAAAAATTACATTTAATGATCTGAAAATCCGGCAGGAGATGAAAGACGCTCAGAAAAAACACGCGGAAATTGTATGAAAACTTATTAACGAACCAAACGTTCAATCAATTATACGTATAACAACATAAATGTTTATTTTATTATCATTTTAAGGCACTAAATATTTTTATAATATTATTAAATCCAAAAATATATCCAACAACTTTTTGTATTGCAACACAATTATAGAAATAAATTGTGTATTTTGGTCATATGTTTTTATTTCAAATTCAAATGTTGTGTTTATTTTTCTTTGGTTGGCAATGCCGGCTAAACCGATTGTATATGTTTATGTAAATTGATTACAAGCTGACAGGCCCGTTTGCGAGATATCCGAGCTTGAGTCACGAACGTCATTTTACTCGGGATGTCGCAGTGTGACGTCATCAACGACGCTTAGAATGTTGAAATATTGTTGCGTCGCGCATCGGGAATAATTTTGTCATTTTAGTGGATTCGAAAATATTTTCGTAAAGTTGCTTTTTTCTTATTTATGGTAAATTGAACCATCAAACCTAACCATTCATTCGTATATACCGAAGATAGGGTTATTGCTTCCAAAATTTATACATCAATAAATAATTTTCATATTTTATTTCCGTTGTGTTTTTAATTTACTAAAATTACTTCCTGGCAGAATAACAAATACCCACTTGTATTTTTAATTGACTAAAAAATGTGAAATTTAATCAAATTATGTTTTTATACTTTTGAAAGATTCACGAATAAAAAAAAAATTAATTTATAATTCATAGTAATAAAATTATTTGATCTTTTAAAATGTTTTATTATAATTATTATATTTACGAAATGTTGTTAAATATTTAAATACAAAATTTTTTATATGATGTACAAATGATATTACACAAGAATTACTTGCATTTAAGATTAAATCTGCTTTATTTTAAGACTCTATTATTTTCTTAACCGTTACCTAACTTTTAAACGTAAAATGATTACGCAATTACATTTATTTCGTGGCGATGGCTATGTTTTTCAACCCGTTGTCACAGACGAAACTTTCAAACCTAACCCCAGCCTGAAAGCACTAAAAAACAGCGATATTCAGAAATTTTTTTAAGTGTTAAATAACAATCGAATCATTTGGGGTTTTTAACTATATTGTTGCACGTATTTTAATTATTATTACAAAAATTTTTGAAGTAAAAATATTAATATTTGAAGCCGTGGTAGCCTTCGGCGACAGACACCACTATTGGTTCCAGTCGGGATCAGTCCTTAAATAAGGTAGAACAAAATCGTTAAGATTTTCTTAAACTGTATTAGATTGACTTTATTCCAACATTTACAAAAATGGTGGCAGTTATTTTCGTGAGGAAAAAATGCTATAAATTTGTTTATAAAAAATTAAAATATCAAAAAAATGGATAGATAAAAACAGTTTTACACTTTGCCGATAACGATTAAAGTGATTTCATTGAATGGTTCCCCAGAAAAAAGGGCACCCAATTTGAAAAAGTTTTTGGTACTGTAGTTAACTTATTGTACGACCTCCACAATTCTTTTTGTATCTTTGCAATGATTTCGAATATTAATCAACCCTTTTAGAGAGCCATTCTAGACAGTATAAGAAATAAATTTATGCAAAATAATCGAGTTTTTAAAACCATCAGGTTCTATGAGACCGCTTCAAAGCAACAGCGCTAAATATCTTCTGTGAGAAAAGACAAGTTTTCACTATTTACAAAATCTAATTTTCGTTGTAAAATAATCAAAAAAATTGTGATATTTATAAAGGAAATAAATAATTTCAAGTTGAATAAATTTGGAGTTATTTGTGAGTAAATATAATCGAACAAGAAGCCAAAAACAAATAATGCACCCTAGCCCTACCTTCACCACGAAATGCCACACGCCACATTCCGACGACGACATGTTAATACTTTGCTGTCAAGCAATAACGCAAATGCGACCAAAAGCCCGACTCTGTCGTCTATAGTGAGAACATCGACAGCTTACCTGGAACAGAAATTACGGGTTAATGTGAAAACTGGAAACTGTACACGCATAGCGGAACATGCAAAAATAAATGGAATTTACATGTAGTCAATATACACGTCCGACTAATTGGATTAAACATGTACGGCAGATAACTTGACAGGCTTATTCAAAAAATGTCATTTCTAAAAATGTCAATTTACGTCACATTTACCGAACTATAAAGTATTTTTTTCATTAAAATTATTTATTATTAAATGAGGAATTCAGAATTCAATAGATAATATACACATGTATATTTCTATTGAATTTCATTTAATTTATGATTAAAACAATATCAATTTTAAATCTTTACGCTTTAAAATCAGCGATAAATTTTGTAATCCCTCGTTATTATCGCAAATGATTTGTTTTAACGCATGATTGATTTTAAAACAAATAATACGCGTAACCTACATATAAATGAAATTATATTTCAAAATTAATTTTACATGCTGGTTCGGTTAAGATTTTAGATTACAATATACAGTATTTTCAATTAATAATGTACGTTTATAAATTTAATAATCATTTATTATATATAATACAAAGGTTTCAAATCTAGATTATATCTTTACGTGCATATACAAGATAATTCTATTTATTGAAATAAATTTTGTATATTTTACTCTATATCCATGGAATTTATTTCATAGACAATTGAAATCAGTTTCAAATGTTTATTTAAATAGAAAATACTTTCATTACATAAAAATGTTTTAAAAAAATTGTGTTTTTAATAATTAAATAATGAACTGCAATCCTTTCTCTCTCTTTCTCTTAGCTACAATTCGTGATTATTATACTTGTACATAAAGACTTTTTCTTACGACCGAATGCAAAACTTACTTTGATATTTATATTCTTTAGGGAAATTTTATACTTTATTTCCTTGATAAAAATAATACTTCTATAATTATTTATTATTTTCAAAGATGTTTTACTAATAAGAATATTCATTAACTCTAAGTTGTTCTTCATTCTTTAAATAAAAAGATTAATTACATTTTTGGGATTAAAGCATCACTTTTCTCCCTAAATGAATAAATATTTATTAATTCTTTTTATTATATATACTGTATATTTACTTGTTTTTTGTTACATTGGAAATTCACCGGTAAAATTTTAAATGCACCATAAAATGTTCTCTATTAATGTTAGGACAAATATTTATATGCAAAAGTTGTTGAGAATCAAAACGTGCATCAAAAATAAACTTATTTTAATTATATCTGACAATCCTCTCATAAGATACAAAGTTTCATGCAAAATAAAACAAATAACTTTAATTTAAGTGACGTTGTCTCAGTTCTTGTATTTATGAATTTCTCTGTAACCTTGTCTTTATATTTAATAATTAATGAAATAAGATATAGATGAAATTATTAATTTGAGTTGTTTTTATTTCTATAAAAATAAAAAATTTTAAGCAATTTTAAACAATTAATATTTATATGAGTCTGTCTGTCTGTATTTTTTATTTTACCATTATTTTAACCTTTCTTACATTAAAATAATAATTAAAAGAAGTTATATTATAAACAAATCAGTATATTGATGAAATAGTTCTTATATTTGGAAACTAGTAAATACTTGTACTAGATTATTTGTTTGCTTTATCTTCCTAATTTTTGATATATAAACCGTCACTTAATTCTTTAAGAAAATTTTCATTCTTCTGTTTAGACACATAAAAACTATTTATTCATTTTATTATGTTATATTTAATAAACAAATCAGTAGTTAATATATTTGCAAACTAGTAAATACTTGTATAAGATACAGTTAAGGTAATATTAGAGAATAAAGTACAAAGAAGGATAAAAGAAATAAAATGTAAAGAATAAGATGAAATAGCAACTGATATTGAAACAAAGTTATTTCACAAACAATCCCTTTTTAAACAATGGTCTATGTACAACAAACAAACGAAAGAAAAGCTAAAGAACTTATAAAACACAAACTACAAATAGTTTGAAAAACAATAGTTGGTAAAGCATAAAACAGATTTTTCCACTCGTGATTACATACTAAAACAACAAGCATAAAATTCAAATGCACCATTATTTTCTTATTGCGAGTTACGTTAAGAAAAATAAAATAGAAAGCCATATATTAAATATTTCAAGCCTCAATAAATTCCCAAGTAGATAAAAGAAATGAAAACCACGCTACAATTCGAGACAGTTCATTTTGAAATGCACAGCGTACGACAACAGCCCAGACAATCATTAGTTATGTATAAAATCATATCAGCAACACATGCGAACAAAAGCATCTTGAAACGAGATTGAGTTACGATTCTCAAGAATATTCCAATAAATACGACGCAGATGTCATGCAATATATTCGCAAGCCATAATTTTCAAATAAAATTTTAGATTCACATTAAATATTATTAAACAATCAGGTTTATAATTGTTTAGGACATCTATGTAGTTGTAGAATTATTTATTTCATTAAGTCCAAAGTTTCTCTGTCAAACTTGTTGCATTATCAATTATTGAATTGGACACAACACAATATTCTAATATGTATGAACCCGACATTTAAAACAAAATGTTCTTCAAATATATCGTTTAAAATTATATATAAGAACTTTTTGATCGAATTTTTGACATTAAAATGTTTTTGTTTGATATTTTTGTTTATATTGTATTGTTTACAAGGAAATAAAATAATATTTGTTTGTATTATTGTTTTGTTTTTTTCATTTAACGACGTAAATCAATAAATAGCCAGAATCCTTTTTTTAATTGTTTACGGTTTTACATTAAAATGTGGGCAAATTAAATTAATTGCTCATTAAACAATTCATAAAAATATATTTGTTTAATTATTATTTTGTATTTTAAATTATGTTCTAAGAATATATTTAGTGTCTTTGTCACAATTGTACTTTCTTCTTTGGATATTGTGACAAAGTCAATAAAAAGAATTAAATTATGATCTAAACTAACATGTTTTTGCATATGTTCGACTTTAGTAAACGTGTTTAATTGAAGCCACAAAATATTTGAAGTTTAATTTGTTTATTTTTAAAGTTAAATCATTTAAATTTAATAATTAATATTGTTTCTTTATTACGTTTCAAATCAATTTAAGAATTATCTTCAATTGTTTTCAAGTTCAAAACATGCAGTTTCTTGTGAATATATTGACGAAAATAAATAAAATAACTAAGGAATATTTTTATTTATGACACATGTTTTATTATTATTTATTTCATACATTTAACTTTGTAATATTAAATTGAAATAATCATAAGTTAAATACTTAACCAGATGTTATTTTAAAACAATATAAAATAAATTGAATAGGATGTGTTGATGGTGATAATATATCAAACGATGAAAAAGACATAATTGACTCTCAGGAAGTGATCTAAAATGGACAGAACAAATCCTATGTTAATTTTCAGTATAATTAAAAATCAATTTTCATTTTTTAAATCTTCCATATGAAATATTCGGAAGCGTATTCGAAGGCAATCGATGAAAAAAGTGTCATTAATACTTCATTTTAACATGAAAAATCGATATTACTATATAAATCACGTTATTCACCATATGTTGTTAAGCAACAAGAAACACAAATGGTATATGCGAAGTATATTTTAATTATTTATTAATTAAAATCCAATAATTTGAAAGCAATCAGTTTGATCCAACATCGTAACAGCTAATAGAAGCTGAAGGGTTGATACAGAGGGTGGTAAAAAAACCGAAAACATGTTTCAACAATCGTGTTGGCACGTCACTCACTCACAATTTATTTCATCCATTGTAAAATAAACAGCTTTGATTTGTTTTACGTAATTGAGAACATGACGTAGGTACACACCATAGAATTTTTATGCCAGCTACAACCTTTTCAATCTACATCAAAACTACCCGGATACAATGGAATATTTAAATAATTACGTTTTTATAACCATATTTTGAAGCTAACAAAAAAAAAA
>CM008235.1:3878781-3894285 GCA_002278615.1 Pogonus chalceus
TATTACCTTCACAAGTCAATCTGACATATGATTGCTCTATCGGTATATTACATAACCTAACAAAATGTCCTGCTGTGTAAAATTTATTATTTTTTGTTATGGTGGATGACTCCATTTGTGGCGACTGTAGAAAAAATCTTGTATGTGTTTCGAGCGCAAATGAAAATTGTCGATTTCGAGATAAGTCGCGCGGCAACAACCTCTCATTCGACAATGTCCCACTTTGGGCTCTTAATACACAAATAGCTATTATTTGTTTCATATAAAAACCATAAAAGCTAGAGCTCATGACAATTAACAAATCGCGACTCATCCTTCCCGGAAATTATTGTTAGAGTAACGCCATCTTTTATAATTTAGTAATAAAAAAAAAATATTGCAAAAGTTTAAAGATCAAATAAACCGTATTTGAAAATTTAGACTTATTACTTTAACCGTTTAAGGTATTTTCTCTCTTAATATAAATATGAATTCTTTACAATTAGTCTCTGTCACTGAAGGTTTAATTTTATTTAAGAAAGGCAACATCTAAGCTACTGACTTAATAATTATAAATATATAATTAGAAGTTTCTTCGTCTTTCAATTTTAATTTAAAACTTTGGCAAATATTATAAAGGAAAGCATTTATAGTTTTTTGATAAAAATCCATTAAAATCTTCAATTTAATTTAACTGAATTAACAGAGACAAAAAATATCAGTAAACTATTTTTAAAAAGAGATCAAATAACTGTCGTAGAAAGATTATTGATTTAAAATTCAAAATTTACAAGTGAATTGTACTGTTTAGTTGAAATACATAATTCGAAGGATAAAGATTAAGATTCTCTTGTAGTATTTTAGCAGTTAAAGTAAATTTCAGTTGAAACAGCAATAAACCACAACATAACAATATCAGTACTTTGGAAATTCGAAGCAATGGTAATTCGATTACAGTAGTTGATCGTAATACTAATGAATGAAGTACAAGACATGAGACATAAAACACAGCGGAAAGGAGGGACGTGAAACAGGAATAGACGGCAATGTATAGAGATATACGTGGGTCACGAAGTCTGATTGAACTGTCTAGTCCATGTTGGACACTGGCCAGAGGCTGTGCTTGTATTCTCAACTTGGAGAATAGAGACCATGTCATGACTGCTTGTGCTTGCAACAAGCCAACAATTTAGATCATGACTATTCCTATCTTGTTTTATCATGCAAAACCATAAAATGTTAATCGAGTTTATCTTTGCTACAATACTATTCCATATATGGTAGAATTTATTACTTTTCTATTCGGAAACTTTGTACTATTTGTCTTTAACTTATAATTTATTTATATCTATAACATATCCTTAGTGACAACACACAAAGCAAAACCATTTCAAATGTCTTTAAAAATAAATTCAAATTATCACAAAAAATACAAATATATTTCATATCTATTGAAGCAAAATGTATACTAAATAGAATAACAGGTGAATTTTCAAAAGCAAATACCAAATTACAAATCACAGATATAAGCCAAGACTAGTATTTGTGTAAGCTAATAAAGTAAACACTATACAAGTAATTATAATAATATTATTTGTACCCCAAGTAATTTTGATACTGTAATAAAGTAAACAGTAAGTAAATGATATTCAATTTCTAATAAATATGATTAGAAATTTATGCAGTATAATAAAGTAATAAATAAAGTACAAAGGTTGAGATTAGCACAGTGAACTTTAAATAAAGTATAGATCCGGTCCTGTAAATAACCCAATGTAATGTAAATAGATAGCTACAACATAGTCGACTTCGAATGCACTAGAGAATTAATTTGCATACGACCGGGTTCGAAACAGAGCAATGTAAAGTGGTCAGCAGGTGAGGTGTGAGGTGAAAGATCATGGGTCAAACTTGCTTCAGTGCCGGCCTTTGTGTACTACCAACACTAAAGCAACAAACTACACCAAACACTAAAGTTTAGCATAAACAGGTCTTGACGTGAGCTAATGAATTCAATATTATGTTACTTTATTTTTTAAACTGTTTTAACTTTTATTTACCTAATTGTAAAAGCAATATTTAAAAACCGTCAATACTAACTACTACTGTAAAACTATTTTAAAATTTAATTTTACTAATAAAACTAATTTTCTAGGTATAAATCTTTCAAATAATATATATTTCTTATGTAAATTAATTTGAAAATATAAACTGTTCATTTTAAATTACCTTTTTATAAATTTTAACTATATCCAAAAGAATCTTTTAAAATACTTTTAATAATGAATTGCTTGTTACATTTCATACTATTATAGCACAATTTAAGAACAATGGAGATACAATTAAAACTTTATATGTACTTGGTTCGTTTAAAGTGTATCTAAAAATCATAACTCGAAAAATATTTCGGGTAATAACAAGTTATGTTACATATTACATATTTAAAGCATAATTCGAAAACAATTATAGAACAACTGTATTAAGAAAGCATCTCTAGAAATACATTTCGTAAAACTTTATTAAATTTAAACAATTATATTACAAATAGAGCACAATTAAAATTTTATATTTAATTAGTTTTAATATTTAAAGAAATATCTTTTAGTAAAAAAATATTGTTTACAAACAAAATTAAGTTTTACACTTTATATAATTTGAGCAAAATTTGAAAACAATTTTAACACAATTAGAATTTTAATATTTAATATTTTGGCTTTAAAAAAATATAGAACATAGACATTAGAAATACAGTTTTGCAAAATTGAATGTTAACTAAAAGTTTAAACTATATTTAAAAACTATTTTTCTAAAGTCGCTATACAAAGTAGGTATTTTGCGCTCTCTTTCGTTAGTGCAAAATGTTACTTTGCCGCTCTGGAGCGGCAAATAGAAAAAACGCTCGCTGACGTCACCTACACGTATATTACCTTCACAAGTCAATCTGACATATGGTTGCTCTGTCGGTACATTACATAACCTAACAAAATTTCCTGCTATGTAAAACTTATTATTTTTTGTTATGGTGGACAACTCATTGTGGCGACTGTAGAAAAAAATTTTGTGTGTGTTTCGAGCGCAAATGGCCCGGCAACAATCTCTCAATCGACAATGTCCCACTTTGCGCTCTTAATACACATATAATTATTTTGGACTTGGCATTTTATTTTCAAAATTAAGTAATATATTCAGGACCGTAACTAGGCACGAGCAACAGGGATACTTGCCCAGGGCCCAGACCTAAAGATTTTCATCTCCGTTATTTTCTTAATGATTTAATTGATAAATTTGCGGAAAAAAGCAAAGAAAATACAATTTAAATATATTTATAATATTTTTATTGATTTTTTCTTCATAAATATAAAACTTAATTAAAATTACGAGCAGAAACAA
The DNA here is from genome assembly GCA_002278615.1 of Pogonus chalceus. NCBI lineage: Eukaryota > Metazoa > Arthropoda > Insecta > Coleoptera > Carabidae > Pogonus > Pogonus chalceus. The sequence goes on from CM008235.1 coordinate 3,882,151, forward strand.
TTAAAAGAATAATTATTTTATGTTTATTTATTAGAACTGTTACCAAACTTTAAAATACTTAAAAAACAGGAGCTTCAGAACTATCATATACGCATGTAAGTTTTTTTTTATTAAGGGGATGAGGGCAATTTGAAAGACATTCCCAGGGACCACAAAAAGCTTGTTACGGCCCTGAATGTATTTGCTACATTTTATGCACAATTAATATACATATTTATATCTATTAATTTTATCTATATAACAATATCCAAAATTTGAATGTATTTATAGCATAATAGTATTTTTATGAAATAATTCTATTATCAGAAGATAAATAGATAATTATACCGATAATATAAAACGACTAACACCACGTCATACAATTTATGTTTCGTGTAAAATATTCCTATAGAAAGATCACGATATAACGATGTACATGAAAAATTCACAAAGTAATTGCAAAATGAATATTCCTTGTTAACAACAAAACGAAATAAACTACAAAACGTAGATTGCATGTAATTTCACTTCGCGAAACCAAAAAACTTAGATACCATCTTAATGGAAATCAACTTTTATATATTGATTTATAAAGTGGAAGAAAATGAAAAGTTTTATAAAACTTTCCAACAAAAAAAAAATCCGACTCTATTAAAACGTCTTTTAAACTTTATTTAGTTTAAAATTTTAATCTTTTTATTACAAATTATAGTTTTTATGAGTTGAACAATATCAAGTGTAATTAAAAGTCTTATTTAAGTTTTTTAAATTACATTGATTATTAATCAGTTCATTATCAAATAATTAAGATGTTAAAAAAAAAAAAACAAATGCTCGCACCACGACGACTTTTTTTATTTCTCACTTTCAATTTTATTTGCAATTGTTTTTCAAAAATTTATATAATTGGCTTAAAAAGAAAGTATGTTAAAACATTACTGACATCATTAGTAACGAAACTTGTAAGAAAAATTGGAACATTTCCCGTGTGAAATCCTGTTATTAATTATAAAAGAGATACATCATCAAAGATACAATACCAAAGATAGAATCATGTAATATCAGTTTAACAGTCCGCAAATTCAGCCATCAGCGGAAATAATTATTATTATTCATCAGACATGTTATCAATGTCTACATCTTTACGAATCCCTGAGTACCGGGTTCGATTCCGGTCGCCGGTACAGCCACAGGAAGTTCCTAACGTAAATTCGTGTGGTTACTTGCCCCTTAAACTTGCTGGTGCGGTTCGCGTTTTACTCTGAATTACACGAGATGGTTAACAAAAGGGTTAACAAATCGCAACGTTGTAAGGGTTTTGTGTGAATGTAAATATTTTGTATTCCATAATAGTTTCAACTTTTATAACATAGAAATCTTAGGCATTTCAAAACGTACACAAATAAAATTTATAGCCGGGTCATTAATATGCTTCATTTAATTTTGACGTTTACAAGCGTGACTTATACGAAAAATACATTTTTCTGTTTTTAAATCTGAGTTCTTGACAGTATTAAATAGGCTAACACAAAGTTGTGTATTTCGGTTCTTTGGAAACGCCGGGGAAATATAGCAGCCCGCTCACCACTTTACCACACTGCATTAACTTTTCTCGTTTGCGTAATGCGCGTGTGCACGAACATATACGATACCATACAAAATGGCGGAATATGTGGAAGCATGCTTCCCATGAGTTTTCACAATATTTGTCAAAATATAAAGTACATGTTGTAATAAATTGCTAGCATAATGATCATGGCTAAACAGTTTTTTCAAGTAAAAATTAATTAATCTAAAACATCTACTTACGAATGAACAATAAAACAAATGAATATTCAAACAAAATTCTCATTAAACAAAATGGATATTTTTTGAAACAAAACAAACATAATTAATTTCATTAATGTATAGGATTATTATTTATACTTTTAACTTCTCTACATAAATTATTTTAATCTCATAATCTACATATTAGTTTTATTTTTATAGACGACAGTTAACCAACATTTTTTTAAAATTTAAATTAATTTTAGGCCTTACAAAAGAATCTGTCATTATTAAACCCAGCCAACTTAAAAATTGATATGGTTAATTAAGATTTTAATAAAATAAAATTTTCCATTTAATATGTCATATTTTTAATGAAATGGACAATAAATTATAGAGGCGAAGTGAGTTGACTTTCAAAATAAATTATTAAAAGTTATTTGATATCTAGTTTTTTAATGAATGAATTTTATGATTATTTTACTACGAGTATATAATATCATCAAAACCGGTTAGTCATTTAATATAACGATAAAAAATCATTTCCTGTTACTGAATATACTTAAAAAAACATTTTAATTTATTACAAATTTATGTAAAATATATAAAAACTTACGTTAGACGTCGGACATGTATAAAATAGAACCATTTAGTAGAAACATACCTGCAACAAATAAAAAAAAATATTAGTATAAAATTTAAAATTTCTCACATAATGAATAAATCTGTTATTTTATATTTCAGTACATCGAAAAGTATTATACAAGCGCAGCAAGCGGCATTTTGCAATTCTTCAGAAATGAATTTCTTATATTACAATTTAAAAGACTCCATATTTCTTTGTGCGCTTATGAAAGAAACTACATAAATATTTCATTCAGCTATTCACAACTTGACACGACTTAAAAAATATAATAAAAGTATTGAAAACATTATGAAATTAATTTATTAAATTTTATATGCATTCATTGCACTGGATTTTATAAATAATAAATTATTATTGTAAATTTATAATGTTACAATTAATAATGTGAACTAGAATTTAATGGAAATGGAAATTAAAATTATATTCATGCAATAAAATTATTTCGTTATTTGGTTATTATTATTTTAAGATATTTATAAAGGAAGAAATTTTAAATTGTAAGATTCTATCTTGTGAAATAGTTTTTAATTCATTTTAAAAATCATTAATTTAGTTAAGATATCCTTTAAAAATTCACTGTTTTAGTTTATTATTATTTTCTCAAAACTAAAATAATTTAAAATGTCGCTATTAAGTTATGAATTTATTCATAAAATTACCTTTCATTTTATGCATAATTTATTCTGTTTTGGACTTTTTTATTTTCCCAAAAATTAAAATATAAACACTTCGGCAGTGTATTTATATCATTAAAATCCTTATCATTTAATAATGATTTATACTATTTAAAAAAATTTTTATTTCAAAAGAAAATGCTAGGTTATACATTGGCAATTTTTGACAATTTTGAACATTTTAATTTTTAGAATTTCCTATCATTTGATGTATAATTAAAACAGGGAATTTTGGAAAAAAAAGGAGGCTATACATCAGCAATTATTGTTTATTTTAGATATTTTTGTATTTTGCGATGTTTTCCAAAAATACGCTAGATATTAAAGCATACTTTTCGATAGTTTGTACAAAAAAAGATCAATTTTTTAGCGAAATGGAAAGCGTTTTTGCCGATTCTAAATATTAAGTTAGATATTAAACCAGGTTTTTTAGAAATATATTAATCATAAAATGTATTTATATTTGAAAAATATAATTTATTGTTAAACTAACAATATTTTAAAAGTCAAATTGAAAATAAAATAGAATAAACAAATCTTATCTACTCTAGGAATATTTTATTTATTGATAATAAAATTTATATAGAAAATACTTTTCCGAGTGAAGATTTTCATTTATTCTATTCGAAGATAAAAGGGGTTTAAGAAATCGAAAACACGAAACACGAAGAGAAAATGTTACCTGCCAAATAAAAATTCAGACAATAGTCTTTTACATTCAGAGGCAAAAATTTATTTTACATAAGGGTGGCATATACACTGTCTTACCTTTAAAATTTACAGCTAGCGCGTAAACTGAAAAAAGAAAAAGCGAACAAAACAAAAGTGGAACGTACGCCATGCCAGACAGATGAATACATCGGGATATGCTTGCCATGGCATGGCCCGATTTTGAATTACCTCAAGAGATACGACCATGGAATAACAAAAAAACAAGAACTAACGTTACCCGAAAAATAATTTATTTCTAGTTGTTTTCTTGCTATACCTTCTAAGTTTATATATTTAACGTAATCCAACACGCAAAATTTATTTTATTTGGTGTAAAAATTCTTTCATAAAAGTCAATTAATCGTAATATATGCTTTTAGTAATATATTTATATGAATAAAAAAAAACTAATAAAGAAATTCGTCCAATATATGTCCTATTATGATATGATTGATAGAGAAAACGTAAAAATTGTAAGACATTTATATCAACAAACCATTGTAGCAATAGTATTGTGACTAAAAGAAATTCAGCACCAAATAAAAAAGCTCTCAACTCAACAATCGCATTCGCAGTAGTGACCAATTATTTCTGTGGGCCAAAAGCGTGAAGTGGCCTGGAGAGTGTATATTAAGATGTAACGTGGGTGGCAGCCCTTCTTGAAGCGGGAAATGGCTGCAGGGTCGCGCTATTGATCCCATTCGCCTGAAGGGATGCGGGGGAATATTGTTGAGCACCCTGACGCAAAGTGTCGCTGTGTACGCTCTCTTTCACCCAAGAATTCGTGTGAGTGCTTCGGGATAGGATTCTTTAAGCTTTACATACGTACATATTACTATTTATGTTATAAGTCATAACTTTTATTTTCGGAACACTCAGCAAAAATTTTTCAATAAATAATATTTATCCTGTCTTATCATTTTTTTTTGTTCTCAATTACTGTTAAATATAGGATTACCAGAAATCTTGTAAGAAATTTTTTCAAACATTCAAATTTTATAATTTTTAATCATTAAATGCTTCATATTTTTTAATTTAAAACTTTCGTTAATTATAATTTTTAATCTTATCATAAAAATATTCTTGAAAATTACCTGTACGAATGGTATCAACTACAACATAATTAGTAGAACTAAATGATGAGAGACTTAAAATTCAAATATTAAATTAAATTTAGAAAAAAATTCTCATTTTAAGAAAGAGAAACCGAAAAAAATGATCAATTTTGCATAAAAAATGAAAAAAAAAGATAATAACATAAAAAGAGGACCTGTTCTTTTAAAAGAAATATTGTGGCAACTGATACTATTCCTAACCTCAAAAATAAAACTAATCTGCACTTACTTAACAACTTTAAAACCTTTTAATTATTCTATAATTAATTTTGATTTAACCAAAATTGAAAAGATATTTATTTGAAAAAGCAGCAATAATTAATAATTTTGAAATGAAGTCCATTAATGAATCCGACTTTTAGGAATGGGATATTGCAGACTATGAGAAAAGCAAAGGGGGTGTATATAGATGGTGTGAAAGAGGAGAAATCGTAAACGACACGCGCTGCGAAGCTCGCCTTGCCTCAAATAAGGACCTTTTCCCTTTCATACTGTACGATGAGTTTCTGAGGGTGCAATGTGGTACGTCAAGATGTGCTGACATATATTTTCAACCGACCCTCTTTTCCTACTTCACAACATTTGTTTACTCATTATTTCTAAAAATATCAGCTGAATATAAGGCATTATTTACAAGTGGTGCTTAAAAAATCTACATACATATAATCATACATCTAGCAAGTTTCTGAATAACTTTTAATATAAACTTTATTATCTCTTTTGATAAAATCCAACAATATATATGTTACATTTTTGTAAATAAACTCAAACGAAAATTTCTTTGATATTTTATCTCACTCGAGTGAATATAACTACATTACTTTATCTTCTGTCAACTGAAGTAAAATCTGTTAGAAGTAATTTCTCAAATACTTGACGAAAATAATGCCACAAAAAGTTAAACCGCTGTGCATGTGACATGAACACTTCTTCGACTTACTTTTCGTCTTATTTTCTCTTCCTTGGATACTGTTGGTTCTTTACAATGTAAGCAAAAAACTTATAATTAATGACCGAATATAATTCTTTAACTTTTATCTTCTTTGTTTATTTGTGTTTTAAATTTACGTTTAATTTCCATTTTATATAGTTTAAATTATGACGTCAACTCCCCAAATATGTAATAATATTATTAAATATAAGTATTTTTTGTAATGCAAAAATGATGGCTTCAGATGTACACGGCACTAATAGAAACGTAAAGCCACAAAAAGTGCAGGAAGTACAATGACACCGCTACTGCATAATGAGAAATGCACATATCATGTATGCAACTGCAATTCACACATTCATGCAATTTCCAGACCCCTGTGATCACACCACATGTCAATCAGTCCTTCTGAAATAATAGTCGAACGTTAACAAAAATTCATTGTTCAGTGAATCGTAAAAGTTTGTTCCCGACCGACTCTTTTTCCTGTCTGTCTAATTGATATTTTCACACGCATTATGTGTCCCAACACAATGAAAATGAACGCTTTTCAATGCTGTTTACCAACAAAGGAATAAGTGATGAAAACGTGGTGCATACACGCTAAAGTTTTAGTTATTTTTTGTTGTTGTTAGGAGAATAGCTTAGAATGCAGAAATTGTGATATTGAGCGTAATGCGTGCTTAGCCGGTTTTATGTAGTTTGTACTGAGTGCAATTGACTGTAAATTGAAGCCATGTTTAAATTGGGATTATACTGCATATGCCTTTGTTTGTAACTTGATGATTATTTCAAAGGTTTCTTCCCAAGTATATATTAAATGTAAATGATCTACTCTATTTTATATGAGCTTTAGATTATTCATTGCAAATTACAATCGAGATTAATTGCTGTTTCTTGATTCATTATTTATTTTATTATTAAATGTTGGCAACGGTACTGCATAAAACGGCTTTATATATTAATCAAAAGGAGAGAATATATTATTAGAAACTAAGTTTATATTACTGACAATCTTATTATTTTATAATTACTCTAATTTGGTTTCTGATAGTTTTTAAATTTCAAAAAATGTGAAATATCATAAGGGATTACACCAGTTTGGAATTTTCAATTTTTTTTTTGTCTAGATAAATTGTATATATATAACATATAGCTATTATAAAGAATTTTAATTTTTTTCTCTACTTTACGTCTTAGTTTATTACCTTTCTAAATAAATCCAACTTATTAGCTCATATCTCTGTATTTTTTTTTTATTATTTCAAATTATTCTTATAACTACTATGTATACCTATTTTTTCGAGCGCCAATGTGATGTAACCCCTTAAAACTTTAAAATAGTATTACAATGTAAAGCAATTTACCAAATTAAATAATAATATAAATCACAACTCACTTTTTATCTTAAGTTTAAACTTATTCGCAAAACAAATATAATGTAAAAAAAAATTGCCGAAATCTGCTTTCAGACATAAAACCAATGATAAATGGCAACAAAATTTGTTTTAACATAAATATACTATATGTATACATTAATGTTAAACGATATTTCGATTGTAAAGTACTAATAATTATGAAAAATAATCCAAATGATCGAAGAACCATTCAAAAAATAATTCAAACTATTAACATGATGATTTGGATTCTAGATATTTTGAATTCACAACCCAATCACACTGAGCCGATAAACAGATTGTATTTCTATTTATGTTACATAGGAAATGCATACCTCAATAAAAGCAATACCATAAATGGATTACAATCAGATATCAAATACGGAACACGCCAGTGTATCAACTAAAAATATTAATGATAATTGCATTTTGACACCATAAATCATTGTAAATTTGACATGACGCATTACTATCCCGCGTTTATTTTGTTGAAATTTTCAATAAACACTATTTTGACTAACATATTTTTGGTAGTTTATAGTTAGGTTAGGAAATTTGTGAATATATTTATTTATTTTAAGTATTAGATGTAAATCTAATAAAAATAAAAGTGAACAAGGGTATATGTATGTATCGAACGAATTTAACAATATTATAACAGACAATAAACCGATGTAGAAAATAAAACGGGTTGTAGTTTTTATGTATGTAGCTTTTACTTTTACAGCACGGTGCGCTAGTACGTTCTTGTTTGAAAAACACGGAATACGGAACCCAGCCAGCAATAAGCCGTCATTTACGTGTGTGGTACGGTTTTATATGATCACCCTCTGTGCTGTACAACATGCGTGTCGTGTAGTGTCGTGTGAGTGTACGAAGTAAACGCACTCATACATGACACGGCTATATACCTACAGTAGAACTGAAACTGGAAACTGGGGTCGCAATGTTATATGCTTAAGGGTGATTTCGTGTGCTGGCTCATACGCGTCGTCTGACATTATGCTTCAAATCGAATATTTCCTATAAAATGCTTCCCCATTTATTATATTTTTTCATGGAATTTAGTTTAAGTAATGAAATATTTAAATTTCATTCGATTCACAAGGCTTATTACAATTTTAACTGCAACATATTATTATAAAAACTTTAAATAATGTGTATTTAGACTTCATTATGAATAAATCCAAAGAAAAAACAAAATAAATTGAATGATTTAATAAATTATTCGCGTTGAAACAAAAATTGAATTTCTTAACTGAACAAGAAAACGCAATATAGGTACAAACAATCGAACTTTGATTTTACGATTTCCCGGGAACTCAAACCTTGATTAACTTCAGCTGGAGATTAAATTCAAGGAGTTCATAAAAATTGCAAACCCAACGCCTATACACATGTACGCAATCACAAACAACTCGCAAGAAATAAATTACTTCCTCTCGATACGATAAAACACACTTAAAACTTATCTTGTATTTATAATACAATTATAAAATATATTTTGTTCAACAAATAAATAATTTTAATAATAAATAAATAAAATTTATTTAAAATAAAAAGAATAAAAATGCAATTATAAAATAACAAGCTTTATCTATGAAAAATAAAATTTGTTATTAAAAAATAATTAAATATATTTACAAACAAATAAAATAAACAATTATAAAAATGTTACATTTTATATATGTATATACTTTTTTTACACATTTAATTTATATAGAATATGTTTAAAGTTACAATATACTTTGTTTATAGATATGTTTATATTTAAACAATAATGGAAAGGTTATATTTTTTATTAAAAATATAATAAAAAGTATATTTTAAATATTTATATTTCAATTTGTCGTTTTTATTTTTTAAACCAATTCCTTAAAATAAACAATAATATTTCTTTATAATTAATATTATTGTTTGAAATTGGGGATAAAATAATTTAATTAAATTTAAGCGAATATAGCAATAAATACAATATTAATTGAATTCAATTAATTTTTTGTTATTCCGAATGAATTCATATAATTTGCATCCCCAACTTGTCAAAAGCCAGGCATAATATCAAATAACGAAGGGTTAGCTTGTAAAGTATAGGTAAGTTGGTAAGAAAATGCACACCCTTCGTAGGGTTAAGCCATATAAATGTTTGATTAGGTACACATATTCGTGTCACCCGATCTACCTTTCAACTTGCTTTAAGCGACCTCATTTAAACGCGCATATTATAGAAATGCTTTGACTGCACTTCACAATTAAGGTTAGGGTTGAAATAATTCGAGCTGAAAGCGTCTATATTGTCAATTCACAATTGAATATATTCTATTTTACGCAAATGTTTTAAGCTTTTTTATAAAATCATAACTGTGAAATGAAATAAAAGTATGGTATAATTAAATAAGTGCCATTAAGAAAGTGTAATTAAAATTTGCTTAAATCTAATTAAATAAATAAGTTTGCAAAATGAGGAAAAAAGAATGAGGTGCAGTTGAAACAAAAAGTAGTTGTGTGTCTTTTATTTGTAAAGATAATGCGACATCGTCTAGCTGCAACGTCACGTATTTCTGGGGTGTGCCGTCTGTGTTACGAATTCAGAGTACTTCATAATTAATAGCGCTAATTAGGATTCCATTACACCTTCTTCTTCGTTCATCGCATTAATAGTGTACACCTCTTAAGTGGAAACTCCTTAACATATAGCACCTCTGTGCGTGTAGTCCTCTACTTATACTTTGGTTGCTGGTTACTTGGACCCTTCAAAGTGCGTTTCTGTTTGTTGAGTTTCAAGTATGTAACTAGAACTTAGTGTTTGATACTGTTATCTAAGTTGCTTAACGCTGGGCATTTAATTATTTGAATAAACATATACGCCGTGCCACGAGATCATGAATTATTACCATCACTATGCATATCAAAGAATTATACATATTCATATATAAACTTTTTCAACATTTCTTGACTTATGAAACAACAGTATATTAAATTAATGGAGTAACTTGTCAACAATTTTGAATTATTAATAGCAAAACTATGCTTATATGGTTTGGTTTATTAAGACGCCAGACTTTTAAACGTTTTTTTATATCGATCGTAAGTTTCTACTTGTTTCTATTCTATAATTGAAGAAAATATTTTTCTATTTCTTTTAATCTAATAACCTGTTTTCAGATTATAAAATATTTCTCCTAAAGATAATTTTTATGCACCAATAATATTCGCTATAATTGTATTCAATAATATATCTATTCATAATTTGCAAAAGATAACAAGTTACTAATAAACGATTTTTCTCATACACTGAAAAACTATTCACAGGTAATTTATAAAAAAATTTAAATTTTTCTACTTATGTGGCTCTTAAGAGAAATTTATTAAATGAGATCATCTCTTTCAAAAGTAAAAATTTAACAAACATGTTCCTTCTTGCACATTCATAGCTGAAATACTTTTCTTATTTTCAGGATGACCGAACTTTGCTCAAGATTATGGTTCTCTTTTATTTTCAATACAAAATCTTAATTTTTCAAAATAAATTTATAGGCAATTCTATTCTTTCCTAAAATTTATTTCTACACTAAATTATAAGATTAATTTAGAATCTTCTGTATTAAGAGTATTTTAAATGTTTCTGGCTTCTTAATTTTGGAAAATAACACATATAGACTTGTCAAAATATATTTTGTACTCACCGTAAAGTTTACCAATGATATTAATGTTAATTTTTTCCAAATCTTTTTTGAGTTGCACAAGTATTGCTCTTTCTTTCTACCCTTCATTTAGTTTTTTAACTTAATAATAAAAAACCGTAAAAAGGCCATAAATTATTTTTCCCAGAAATGAAACTCTAACAGATCAATTTCTTAAACCAAAATGGCTTTTGTCCGTGATTTTCTTCAAAATCATTAAAGCCGTTTTTGAGAAAACAAACAGATAAATGAAATATAGAAATAAGAAATTAATGAATTTATAAACTTAAATAAGTTCCATAATAATTTTGAAAAACATTATAAACTATGAATATATAATTCATATTGTATATACAACAAAATATAAACAACAGCAGATAAAAATGATATAAAAATACAAGAACATAATTTCTAAGATATATTGCATGGCAAAAATAAAACGTTTCTATAAATAAATGATAAAATAACAAACACACATAACAACATATTCCAGTAAAACGGAAAATATTCTTACGTGTACAATACTAATACTATATATACCAGTAGTTAATATGTTGAACACATGCAATAATATTTTTATCCTATCACAAGGAAATCTAAAAACAAAGTTATGTACGATTTCTGCAAACAAAGAAATGTTTACAAAATATATTCTTTACTAAATGATAGTAAACTTTTTTTATTCGGTACAGATTTCATGACAAACATATTCTTTCAAGGAATATATATGTACATATCATGCCAACCATTAGTTTATTTATATTTATATTCTTTTCAAAATTATTCAACTGTAATAAAATTAGAATATGAAACGTATATATGTTCTTAAAATTATTGATTATCAGTTAACCTAAATATCTTGTAGTGATTTAAATATTTATGTAAAATATATATCCAATAAAAGTTTGAACATGCAGGAAACTAATTTTAACTTATATTATCATTACATCGTATGAATTATATTATATTTTTCTTAAGAACTTGCAATAAAAGTTAACTATGCAGAATTGTTTAGTAGCCTATTAAAGTAATAATCGTTGTATTATTATATTCTAAACTTATTATTCATTTTACACTGTTAATTTTTTCTGTAGAATTACAATTTTTTCTCAAAACAAAAGATGAGTAAAATTACAAATTAGTGTATATTAATACGAAATTAAAATACAATTTAAGTAATTTTCCAATACATGTGAGGAAACCTATTAAGATGAATTTTGATTTTACAATCT
>CM008235.1:3894439-3911368 GCA_002278615.1 Pogonus chalceus
AATAGTATATTGCGTCACAAGGGAAGATAAAGGCATATTACATCCCGAAGATTTCTGATGCACGAGCGAACGTAGTGAGCGAGGGCAGCAAAAGCTGAGGGATGTAATATGCTGTTAGATTCCCGTAGGGCGCAAGATATTTTTCCGTATCCTTAAGAAGATTGTTTTTAATGAAATAAATTAATTTTATAATGAAAAACCTATAAACTAAGAAATTGTGGCGCTTTCCTATTCATTACTGAAACCATGGAAACAAGTAATAAAATAAAAAACGCATCCGTCATTTCAGAAGAATTTTTGACATATAACCTCAAACTATAAATGTCTAATTTTTTGTATTTATGATAATTTCAATATTAAATCATGCGAAAATTGAAATAAAGATCGTTTTAAAGAAATTTTATTAAAAATAATTAAAATTATCATGTAAATATGACTTATTTTATTGCTAAATTTAAATTATGTAATTTTGATATTTTATCGATAGATGTCAGGTCGTATGCTTGCACCGTTAAAACCCACAGCTGTTATTACATCCCGGCTGTCAATTTGACACATCATTACTGACCTAAAATTAGGCAAGTAAATGATCTATTACATATCAAGTATGCGGAAAAACTGTTTACATATACATATATTTTTTTGAAGTATATATATAGATACGATGTTAAATGTAAAGTCATTAATAACATAGCGATAATAAAAGTTTCATTCGAGAATTGCCAAGCTGAAACACTAACGCCAAGGACGAGAGCAACACGTACTACAAAAGGAAAACTGATACCACAAACGCGAAGCATGCAAGAGCAATATTAGGTGGTGGAAAATGGCTTTCACATCGTCAAGTAATACAAAACCTTTCAGCATTTAGCGCATGTGATACAATGTTCCACGCCCCAAATTTATACGAGATTACTTAAATAGCTATTTAACACTAACCTAGCATTTTATAAAACTATTTATGTATATTATTTAAATAAATAACAAAACTCATTTGAAATATTCATTTCATATTTTATGAAATATAATTAACATTAAACAAAAAATTAATTAGTTTTGTATTTTTTATCATCAACGTTCTGAAAGAACAATGTAAATTTATTTCATCTGTTTAATAAATTTTAATAAATGAATAAACAATAAAACAATTAAAATAAACAAAAGATTATGCGATATATGATAACAAAAAGCCGTTAATATAGTACAGAAACGCTATCTTGAAATTGTAATGCTTAAACATGAATCCTGAAAATGGAGCTTTCTACATATAACAAGCCGTCATCCGCAGCAAAATCCACTCGCAACGAGTTTTTAAGGACACCTCATGTGATGATCCAGGATAACAAAGTTAAAGTAGACTGGGACAACGTTTTACGCAAAGGGACTGATGTGCTAAAACAATACGCGCGTCGAGTTGATGAAGGTTTAGTTAAAAATTTATATTTTCTTTAAAAAAAAGGTAACTTAATGATCTTTGAAAAATGATATACTTCATTATATTTCAACTTTTCAACATATAAAACAAAAATAAAATAATTGTAAAGGTATTAGAAACATAATAACCAAATATAGACACAAAAAGCAAGTTAGAACACAGTTAAGGAACAACTTAACGGCATCATTGTCTAACTATAATAACGCTCTGAAGTTTGTTTGGAGAGTGAGGAAAAAGGGATCCAATGACGCTAAAGTACACTTGTTTAGTGACGCAACTTGGTTACTTGTTATTTCTCTTAAAAAAAGAGATTGGAACTTGGTGAATTTGGAAAATCGTTGTTGAAAAAGTATTAGATTTTAAAGTTTGGTTTACTTTTTAAGATGTGTACTTGCTTAACACAAAGATTCAAATTTCAAACTTTATTTAAGAGCTGTTGTAGAGTATGACACAGTTTTCAACCAAACAAAAACAAAATTCCTTTAATTATTTATGTATCTTTATAAATAATAAATTGAGTTATAACAATAAAGCGTGTTTATTCAAAAGATTGAGGTATTATTAAAGGAAAATTATTATAATCTATAAGACAACATAACAATAAATAATCTACACATATTTACGCACAAAAATCAAATATCTAATTTAATAGGATGGTCCTAATCCAGAGATATATATTTGATCAGCGATTATAAACTAACTGGATATTACAAGAAAAACTAGTAGTTTAATCAGGTCAATTTGCATATAGACACAGTAACCACGTACATAAATCTCTTCATAATTTAATAACGGCAGGGTTAACATTAAAACTTGTCTTACAGGATTACTAACATGTAATGATCATCCTATGGTTAAAATTATTGAGATCCTTGAGCAGAATGTGTCCTTGAAACCAGTTTATGAGACTAACACTGGAAGGGTACTATATAGAAGTTCTTATTAAGTTTACAGTGTTGCCAAAAAAATTCAACAGTAAGAAGTATACTTAAATTATAAATTTCACAATTGCTTACTAATTTCATTTCTTTTTCTGTATAAATTTGAAACATTATAATAAGCTGATATTTTACTTCAACATACGTTATTGTCTTTTTCTTCTTCTTAACGCTTGGTTGACATACTTCTCAATAATGCGAAAGACGTCGTAACTTTATTCACAAAATTATTTATGCAGTATACGCAGACTTTGTTTATATTGTTTATTTCTTTATAAAGCATTCGCGGTACCATGTAAACGTACAATAATTACACAATTACATTGTTTCGTGGCGACGACTGTACTTTTAAGAATTGTAGATGATAAAATAAAACGTTTAAAAGTTTAAAATAATATTTGTTTGAATTACCCAGATTATTTGTTATAATATTTATAGAATGAAATTCGATCAGACAAGTCTAGTCATGCAAACATAGTCTGCCCTTAGTAGTTTAAATGTTGTAAATATATAATGAATAATTTTATCCAAAAAGGACAATTTTTATTATACATATTAAGTTACTGGTGGGATAATTGGATTAGAAAATGTAATTATAATTTGATGAAATCTTTTTACGACACCTTATCAATATTCTATTCATTTCACGGAGAAATGAACAAATGGAACATTATAGTTGTCGCCTTTTTGATTGTCGTACCCTGAAATGTGAGTATAGTGTGATCCCCAGAGGCGGTACCGCTTGAATCAGACAACTTTTGTTCAGAAGGGCGCGGTCACTCTTTACGACTTGTGTTTTCACTGCATCAGCACTTCTAGTGTTGCCACTGGTTTGGCCTAGCCCTGACATAAGAGCGAATTTTAATAAAAGTCCCTTCGCCTGTGGCCACTGTTTATTGCGCGGGTGTTAATGTCCTGTACACCACTGCAACAGTATACGATTGTGGGGTCTTTGATAGCTAGAGGCGGGGTGCTGAGTAAGACACCTAACGTTACTAAATAAAGCGAAACAATAGGGTGAAAACTGTAGATACTGGCCATTGTAGTCCACTACATTATGTGATTTTAAAAGGAACTTACGTTCATTATATCCACTGTATTCATTCAACTAAAGTTTAACAAGACCTACCACACTCACATTTAAAATAATACAATATTTATTCATATTAATTACAACTTAAAAAGAATAATAACTAGAAATATAGTTCAAACTACAGCAACGAAATCAATTTTTTTCATCACCCACTCGCAAAAGCTCTACAAACAACATCATTTTAATAAATTTTGTTTTGAACGTCCTTGAGTAGCAATGGAAGTATAAATTTTAATTGAGCGCATTGCTTCAAATTTTGAGCTCAATTTTGAGAGTATTCTAGCTTTGGTTAAAACAATTTATGCATATTATTTAATAACACATTCTTTAATTAAAAATTTTCTTGAATTTAATTAATAAAACGCTCCATTAAACGAATAGTATAAATTTAATGGGAAATATTTATATAATTATTTTATTGGAACATTATAAAAACGCTCACAATCTGTTATTTCAATCTAACAATAATTGAAGCCATTCTTATCTAATAACAATAAAAGTTTATAGGGCCGTTAACACAAATTCGCAATTCAAGTATTAATTTTGTACACTCGTACAAGAAAAAGTACAGTCATACAAACATAGAGTAGTTTCTAAGAGCCATTAAATTCCAGTACCATTAAATGGCACATTTCGTAAACATGTTGAGGTCACATATTCTCGCAACGAGCAATATTACCACTTGTTTATAACACGGAAAAGATCCAAAAACTGATTCTTCAAAAAAACAAAAATACATTTACGCGTATTCAAATGTGATGGACAGCATAAAGTGCACAGAAGACTTTTATAGTCAAGTTTCAAGTAAGTACCATTACAAAATAAAAACGAAAACGTTTACGAGACGATCCTTTTTGCTGAATAATTAAAAATCCGCAACTTTGCGTTCGTTGTGCGTAATAAATTGGCATTGTTACGGCACGTTATATCTCCGTTATGTCTGAGTTACGTTGTTATGTTTATGTTGGTACATGCACGCAGAAACATGCCACATTGGAACATGTATGCTGGGTATGTACGTATATTATAGTCTGCGAGTAGCTCTAGGGAATCATGCTATATTATTGGTGTACAAGTGTCGATATTGTTAGCCATTCAATATCAAATTGATAGTGCAGCCCTATTATACATTATGCAGAACCGGAGCACACAAAAAATACAATAACAATTATAGGAAAACTTTAAATGCATTAATTTAATAAGAACATAAACACTACCTTGGACGGGGAACTGCTAATTCACGTAATTATTATTGTATAGGATGTCCCAAAAGAGTCAAGAATTAAACGTTCGAAAATTATAAGGAAGGATTTGCATCTTGAACCTTACAAAATTCAGCTTGTGTAAGAATTAAAACCAACGGACCATCTTTAACAATTAAATTTTGCGATTGAAATGTTCGAAAGGTTTCCAAACTTCAGAAATGACGCTTTTGGGACATCTTATACTAAAATTTGGAATAATTACTTACATATTTTGGTACTTCAAAAAACGTACTAATACGTATTTTAATATTTAAATGAAAATATAAATATAAAATATTATTTCTGGATTATATTTGGCATGTTTACAGTTATAAACTATTCTTATTAACCTATAATATATTAATAATATTTAAGTGCAAAATTGGATCCAATTAATAATATATAAAATTTAAACTAATTCTTGACTAAAAATACAAAATAAAAAATCTAGATTGTTTTCAAATAATACGTTTTTATATATGTACATAAAAAAAAATTGTAAGTGATTTAGTTTAAAAAGAAAAGTTTTTACTATAGAAATATGTATAAGTATAGTAATAAATAAAAATTCTAGTACAAACAAATACTGATGGTGCAAGTTCGGTCCTGAGTCCTTATGAAATACTTCATGAATAACACGTTTGTAGAGGCGATATAGGAAACCTTTGCAGTGTGATATAAAGGGAACGAAATACTTGATACCTATTTGCTGAATTATACACCGTTCTCTTTGATGTTTGTAATTTTAAAATGTTCAATTTAATGAATTTGGTGGCTTCTTGTGCCGACAAATTGGATGATTATGTATTTGAAAATGAAATTGTAGTGGTTATGTAAACGTGCGTGACTTCATGAGTTCAAATGTGAGGTTATTATCTATGATTACACTATGATGCATTAAATCGCTTTAGGGGATACATTTACTTGCATATGAAATAAAGATTATGTCATTATCATTATGTAACTGATCACATAGATCTACAAAACACTCACATCATAGTTTCAATTTACAATTTCATCAAATTTACTACAACTTATTAGGTATAACAATAAAAAACAGCGTTTTAATATGAAAACACAGAAATATCAAATGAAAAACTAAAACTTGATATTTTATGTATCCGGAAATAGTTAAGATATATAAAGAAAGTTGTGATAAAACAATAAAAATTCTAATGTAGCCAATAAGAAAAATCCGTGGTATTGAATAATGCAAAGAATGTTCAATTTAACTAAAATATGTTCCAACTATATATAACCGAAATAACTTAATTCAGCGGGTTGTGTTCCATGTAACAGATGCACACTAATATTAAATATCGAAAATCGATACAATACGACCATTTCTCTTCGACCATAGACCAATTCTATAAGACATTCCATCCTTATATGTACTATGGACTTCATCATTTTTGCGACATAATGTTTCGTCAACTAATCAAATTATTACACTAAATTTATCTTATTTAATACATGATAATGAAAAGATATTTCAAATATGATTTTTTTTATTTTACAATTAATATTTTTATCACATGACGATTACGCATCATCATAAGCCTGATTAACTGTTGTTAACTTATTGAACATTATTTAGAAACTAACTCTGGCGACCACAGAGTCAATTTATATAAGCCGCAGTATAATTCGAGAACCTTCCTTGTTGCTGACATTCTGAAACAATGTAGAAACGTAGTTGTTGATTTCTACGTATGTCATTGTCAAGTCAACCATGACTTCGCATCAGCGACGACACATTCGTTACAATATTAATAGAACTAGCCAAAAACTAACAAATAATTAAAGAAACCGAAATAATTTTACTATTAGAATTGTAAATAATAGCCTTAAATCACCGGATATTTTCGATAATAGCAATGTTTATAAGAAAAATGCGACAAAAATAATAATGGATTCAAAATAGACCTTTTAAAAACGTGTGAAATTAATAAAAGTGTTTCTAAGAAATAAATAATTCTGTATAAAATGAGCATCTAATTATATTTTTAAATGTTTCTGCTGATGAGAAAAGAAAAAGAAGATAGTATAATTTGAATAAAGCTTTCAAGAAGTTAAATGTATGTGAAAATACGAATTGGAAACGGAGATTGACCAAAACGTTAAAGACAGATATTAAAGGAAGAGTTAATCAAAATGAACGGACTCAGCAATCATTCGGCAAACGATCGAAGGACTGTAACGCCATCTTCAACTGTAATTATTAACTGAGGAACATCTTTAGGAAAAGCATTCATCGGCATCAGTTCGAAGGGTCTCAAATACCCGAATCACGAACAGAACTATATTTGGTAAATGAAGTTCCGCTTTCGTTTGATGATACCATACGATATTGAACATTTCGAATGTTCCCCTTTGAATGGCGGAAGCAATATCATTGTTATTATCTTCGGGATTAGATGGAAAAAACTCGGAAGACAACAGGTGGAAAAGTATACTTTGCTATTGAGGATAATGTTTGTGATATTTCTTTGAATGGCCTCTTGGATACGCAAAAGATAAAAACGAATGAATGAGTATTTCAATAAAACTTTTAAGTAGGATCAAATTTATTGAATTTTGATAAAATCTAAATCAATATTCCAACAAGTAACTTCTTTTTTTATTGTTAACTAAATGTTACAAAGTACGTGTACTACCACTTTGAAAAATTTAAGAATATAGTTTTGTAAATAGAAATTTTCAATTAACAATAGTCAATAATGGGAAAAAGTTTATTGCAACAGCAACACAAGGCTTTTTAATTCATTACAAGCAAAGAGTCCCACGGTCGCCATATGTTCAATATCAATACACTATCGTAATAGCGGCGATGGTAAAAAAAACTGACCAAAGCAAATTTCGGAAAACATTCGCTAGTGCAAAAACGGCCGATCGGCGCCACATGGCGACGGCATCGAATTTATGTGTGTATAAATTAATCGGTAGCGCCGCATTGCGGCCGCCTCGGTAATTACACGTATGAAAATTAATGTTTAATTAGTTTAGAAATTAAACATTTTGCTGGTGTATTTGGTTTTAATTTCAACGCTATTTGTTTCGTACAGTGTAACTTTGACACTTTTGGTATGGTTATTTTTATTAATTGCTCTTTTCCATTTTGGTTTATTAATAGATGTTTTTTTGTTTCAATATTTCAATTTTCCTATAGCTTTTTATACAGCTCATTACATGCCAATATCGTAATTTCTCAATAAAACAATTTTATTTATAATGAGATTTTATTTAGAGCTCAGCAAAAATAATTATTAAACTTGAAAATAGCTGAGTTGATATTTCAAAGCACTTAAGTTATTAATGAAACAAATTGTAATAGATATTGTATAACAGAAATGCAAATTCAATTATGCATTTGTGCAATATTGTAATAGTCCAATGAGAATATCTAAATGTATCTGTCAGATATGTGGCTGAAGATGAGATCTTCTATATACCATGAATCGAAATTCCCGGAATGTCATTTCTCGATTCCACGGATATTGATTAAATACACAGATAGTCTGTGATGACCACAAGTAGGGCTCCCTTGTGTTATAGGAACCAAGGCTGGCACAATTTCACATTTATGCCAATATAGTGTGATCCATATTGGTCAAATTTTCTAAGAGGTATTTCAATTAACCCTTACATTTATATCAAATTTACAGAAATATCTAATATTAATATTTTACCATCCATATATTTGCAATAAATTACAATTAGTGCTGTTGTACGTCGCCATTATATAATCATTTGCTTTTAGTTAGTGCAAGATATATTTTCTGTCATAATATTTTGCCAATGCTTTGAATAAATTAATATAAATGTTTTAAGCACAACAAAATTAGAAAAACTGCTCCACAATAATATAAAATTAGCTAATTTCCAAATAATAGAACAAAAAAATAGTAAGACAAACAAACTAAGACGTCATTATTTAATCTTGAGAGAGATAGGATCTTAAATAAAAATATAAGCCACACAAACTATAAGTTTCTAGACAACATAAAAGGTTTAAAAATTATCTGGAATACATGAATTTAGATTAATGCAAGATAAAAAAACTTTAAGTAATTCTAATACCTTTTTCACAATAGAAGTTTAAATTAGTTTAAGTCGATTTTATAATACTGATTTAATCTTAAATCGAGTTTAAAGCTCAATATCTGTTAATATGCTCAATATATGTTATTTAATAAGATTTTTTAATTTTACTAAATTCACCAAATTTTAATTTCGTTTTATGAGAAATTTGGAATTTCATATTTCCTCCAATTTTTTTTTCCTTAACAAACAAAAAAACACATTTCAAGACAGAGAATATAAGTTTTAACATGATATTATGTAATCCTTAAACAAACAAAAAAACACATTTCAAGGCAGAGAATATAAGTTTTAACATGATATTATGTAATCAATTGATCCTATAAAAAATATTTTTGCTGTTGTATGCTGAATTAAGTTCTCAAAAACTGAAGTTTCAATAACACCGAAAAACAAAAAAATGGACTTAAACTTAATGATATTTAGAGTTTAAAATGAAATGAATTTGTATGAAAATGGACATTAACGTAAAAAGTAAACTGAAACTAGAAGTAATAATTTATAAGTAACAGATTTTTGATGAAAAAAAAAAATAGTAATAATAGAGAAAGCTTTTTATTTTATTAAAATAATATTTATTTTGGAACGATACTAGGGTAATAAAATTAATAATGAAAGCAAATGACCGAATAAAATAAATTTGGTGAAAATTATGACCAGCAAATACATATATATGTCCTACCAGATGAAAACAAACTCTAATATAGTAAAGTTGGATGGAAACTCAAGGGAACTTCGTGATGTTTTGTCCTCCGTTGCTGTGAAATCGATTCAGATAATTTTAGTTGTGTCGGCCAAAACATATTAGCGCTATGATGTGGATTCGGATATGGAAGGGTCCCTAGAGTTGCAGCAAAACAGACAATTAAGGAAATTGATTTTGGAAATTCGTGTTGGGATCTTGAGAGGATTGTTTCTGCCAATATGTGAATAAATAGAAGGGTTACAAAATTGCCACAAATTTCAGCGAAGATGGGGAATTAATCTTTCATTTCTCATCAGACGGAAATAAATAGATATTTCTTGTATTAAAATAATAAATATGAAATAGAAATCAATAAAAATGAATGTCCATATGTATCATCAGTAAATTATTCTAGATAAAATATCACATTACTTTTAATTATTGTGAAATAGTAGCATCGAATAGAAAATGTAATTTTACCGTCATTATAGCGTAACGACAATGCAACAACATGATACGCACACCATAACTGATGCCATTAAGTTCCCCTATTCTTGATGGCACTTTTATGTCTGTCGATAGTTCAAAATGTCGTTCACATTCTTATTGATACGAACTGTAAATTAGCTGCGTATCGTACGTATCGTCAATATAAAAATTTATCGATTTAAAATTTAAATATGTAGAGGGACAAACAAATCATCGAATATCGACTTGGTAGGTAATATACTTTCGTACGCATATCATTGATATATTCCAAGTTCTTTGTCTTTGAGTGAGTATTACTTATGGAATAGGCAATCCTTTTATTGAGAACCATATATCTTTGTGTATTATCTCGACCATATATCTGGATTGAAAACATACATTTTCTAGATTTCCTCAATTTCTGGGTTTCTTTCTCGATTCTTTTATGCCACTACGTTTTAACCTACATTAATTCCATTTCTTTAGAAACGGAATGGGGTATTATAATAGAACGTTCTGATTTTTGCCTCTTGTCAAAAGAATAATGAAAGATTGGATAAGCAGAAATTAATGCAGATGATCCTTTTTGCATATTCAAATAACTGGAAAATATAGTGAGATGTATCTTTTGAATAATATTAACGACCCCCTTTACAGATTTTATGAATTTCATACCTTTCTGGTTAAAAGAATTAAATATAATAAAACTATCCGTCTTTTAATTTTAATTTAAATAATATTTCAATCATGTCTTACAACTATTTTAAATTAATCATGAATCATGGAATAAAAGACGTAAGTACAAAACAAAGAAATGGAATTTTAAGCTTTGTTTTTACTATATTTGAGAAATTTATCGAAAAATATTTAACAAACATCGCCATTTTTAAACTGTTTACAGAAAGAACAGTCAAACTTTTATTTTAAATGGTTCCTGCTAAAAAACTATTCTTTAAACTAAATAGTATATTTGTATAATTGATATTTAATATATTTGATATTAAATAATGTAATTAAAGAGATAAATTGAAATAATTATTATGATTTATGCTTTACTTTTCAGTTTTTATCTCGCAATTATTATCAGTAATACTATAATATAAAATTTTTAAATATTAACGAAGCATTCCAAAAAACAAAAGTAATTTTATTAATTTATTATTCAGTGATTTTAAATCATTGTTTATCAGGATGTTATTAAGTTGATACATATAAATGAACTTAAATATATCTAGTTTCTGTTATTTATTATCTTTTCAAAGACATTAAATGTTATCTCTACTTAAAGAATGACCGGTATTATACTTATTTAAGGACATAGATAATTTGGAAATATCTTTATTTTTAATGTGTCTATTATGTTCATTGAATTTAGCTCTTAAATTACATTTTACTCAATACTTTGAAGATTTATTACCAGAAATTTGATAAAATGCTACAATTAAATTAAAAACTATAATTTTAGTTATATAAATATTATAAATTAACTTTATATGCATGTAACATTGTTGTTAATATTATTAATAATTAAAAAATATATATAAATTAAATTTAAACCATTTTTAATATTGGTATATACAATGTAACATAAATAAATGTTTTACGGAAGGAATATAGTACAAAAAATGTTCCTAAGAGAATAAAATTATATCGGTTTTTTATTGCCTTTAGATCTAAAATTAAAAATAAACAATCGTTAAATATTGTTGTATATTGGGCTTAAATCAAGTGCTCCAAAGTTAAAATAATAGAATTATACACTAGACTGAATAAATCCAATTTAATTGCAATGAACTGGATTGGAACATACGACTGGACATTTGACGTGGTAGAAGCAAAGACCTCGATTTGTAATCTGCATGCAGATAACTGTTCACTGGCGATATCGTTTTAATAATGACATTTAATTAATAATATTATAGGGGATGATTTCATTGATATAATAGCGGCAAGGGTGTTGTGTTGTGACAAATGAAACTCGAAATTTGAATTGTCTGCTGTATTGTAGATGATAAAATTCTACAATACAATGATGGATCATGTATTTAGTTTACATTCAATAGTCATTAATATTATTTACAATTAATGATGATATTAAAATGTGCAATTAAAATTTTCTATTTGATTAAGCATTCAATTTATGCTTGTAAGCAATATATAAATTATATTTTATTCTTTTAATTATAAGAAAATAACAAAACAAAAAAATTGTATCTCTTTGAATTGAATTGTTAATATTTAATCCTCTTATTTCGTTTCTTTGTGAAATGATTCGTATTGTATAATAAAAATTCAGGAAGAACAGAGATGAAAAAACCAGAATGCTTTTCATCACAAAAAAATGACGCTATAACAACAAACAGCACAGCAAAATATATAAACGCACATTTATTTTACTGGCACAAAAACTGATATTCATAAAAGCAGGTATCTTTATTCTGCGGACGTCTCCAGTTTGATATTTATGTGACGCTGAGGACACTAGCTCTACGCAGTGCCGAGGCACAAAGCGGTACCACGCACCGTCATAAAAAAAACCACAGAAATTAAATACAGTTTAGAATAAAATTCATGCAAACTTCACCACAAATCTAATAAATACACATGAACATTTCAACTTTATTATTTATTTAAAAAAGGTTTCTTATTTTCTTTTCATAAATCTTTTGTCGATATTATTGAGAAATTTCCTAAATACATTTTTTTGTGCAATGTCAGATAATTTTTATATTCTTATAATTTTAAACGAGTAATTCTTGTATATCAAACACGGCTCTAATGATTAGATATGTTTTAGGTCGAGAAATTGATGCCGCAAAGTCTTATTTCCAAGGAAAAATTATTTTAAAGCATATTTTACAGTTTTTTCTATTTATTTTTTTATGATAAGTGACAGTGATATTGAAGCTAGACAACGGAGAATTACTGACATAAATAATTCAAAAAAAGGGTTAAAAAATATAGCAATACTTGCGCAATTTAAGGAGAGACCCTACCTTGACAACTCTAAAAAACAGCAATATTCAGGAATGTTTTAAAGTGTTAAATAACAATCGAATCATTTGTGATTTTTTACTATATTGTTGCATGTGTTTTAATTATTGCAAAATTTTTTGAAGCAAAAATATAAATATTTGGTAGACTTCGGCGCCAGACATCTCCAAAAAAAGGCGTTCAAAGTTTTCGGTAGTGTAGTTAACATATTGTACGGCCTCCACAATTCTTCTTATATCTTTGCAATGATTTCGAAAATCAATAAACCATTTTAGAAGATCACTTTAAACATAATGAATATATTTATGCAAAAAATCGATTTTTTGAAACCTTCAGAGTGGGGTCCTCTCTTAATAAATATGTCATAAGATTTAATAATGAGTAAATAATGTATTATTGCTAAGAGCCAGTAAAATACCCACCCAGAGCAGTACTTGAATTACAACAGAATTTATTAATTCGGTACATCAAATTATTATGACAGTACTCTTACTACAGAAGAGTACACTTCATTCTCAAAATTCAGTAAAAATTAATTTGCCTATAAGTTTATTTTGCATAATAAAGATTTTATGTTGAAAATAAAAGCTAATTATAATCCCGCTCAAAACTCGGTCATCCTGATAGTAATATATAATATTGACAAAAAATAAATAAAATAATTAGATATGTCAATATTTGAAATAAATTATTGTAAATAATCAATAAATTGCGAACAATTGTACCAATTTAAATTTTATAATTATTTATAAGTTAAATGATAAATGTTATATTGCATTTTACATTTTATATGAATGTCATAAAACAAATGATTTAAAATTAATAAATATTTGTTATTTCCTGATTTTATTATTTATAATTTGAACCAAATGTAGATGGTGACATTTAAAATAATGTATTTCTAAAATTAACTATTACAATTAATATAGATACGATGACCTAGTAATAATTAAAATGTCAAAACTCTTTAGCAAACAATAGCGGTTTTCACATTTTCAAAACTCATTCAATAAAAATAGAGTTGAATATAATGAAATTCCAAGTAAGAGAAAATAGATTCAATGTAAACCAAGACCAATTGTTCACTGTTATAAGTTGAGTTTAGATTGCTAACGGCCCTTTGGCACGTTAAAGCGCGTGATGAATCCAAGTAACTTGCGACATAAGCGCCACCTTTGCAGTTCGTATCATTTCCCGTCGTGGCGCTGTGATCCAGATCTAGCACCATCGATAAATGGCAACTTCATTAGCCATGTTTTTCTGCACGGATTGCTAACAGCTTTCAAACCAGATTCTTAAACAAACATTTATTTGCATGAGCTAGACAAAATCTACAAGCAACATAATGCACCTTTGAATTTTAAACAGTCTAAAAAGGCATTGTATAATTTCCGGTTTGGAGAAATTGCATTCATTGTATACAAGTAATGTTATTTTAAATTTATAAAATTAAACAAAAACTAAAAAATAATAAAACTTTATATAGAAAATTAAAAAGCAATATATTTATAAAATCTAATTTTCAATCTTATCGTTACCAGATTCTTAAACATCATTCAACTATAAATTTCTTTCTGGTCTTATAAAGCAATGTGCATAAAAGGTGTACGAAAGTTTTAGAGAATCGGTTAACAAGCACCGGAAGGCTATTACTCGCTTGTTGCACGAAGCAAAAAGAAAACACATCCGGTCATGAAATATTGAAAAGCGTTAGCCGCCAACTGCATATTATCGGGCCAGTACTGTGATCGTTGTTAATAAATAACATGTAATAAAAATTCAATTTCACCTTGCTTGTTATTTCTGAAAGAAATTGATAATCTTATATTACAAATATTTATATAAATACGACGCCATATTAACTTATTTACCTAGATTTTATTATAAAACAAAATCTAATCATAACACATCTTGTTAACCTAGTTTTTAACATATAATCTACCATTTTATTACTTACGAAAGTTTTTATGTTTTCAATAATCTTCTATTATTATCTAAATTTGATTTCCACTTTCCAAATTAGTTTTTTTACTAATTACATTATCAATTGGCTTTAAATTTATGGTAATTCAAATATTTAATATTATTTTATTGATATCTGTTTGAAAATCATATAAAATCAAATTTTTTATTGATTAAATAAATTAGAATGCTTAGTCATCAGAAAAAGTCTAGAGATGCATAAAAACTATTTTTAATTATATGTATTAAATTAAGAAATAAAGTTTTAATTTCTTACAAAAATAAAATTATTTTCTATTCAGCAAATTAATTTAGGTTTAAAAAATAAGAAATTGGTATTTCATTTAAAATCTTATGATAATTTGGCAAAAAAACAATATATCATTAGGTATTTAATGCTCGCATAATACGTGAAGCTTGATAAATATTATGTTTGCCAATTAAAAAGTGTCTATTCTAATTAACTGTTTTTAATTATACTGATCTGTCGACATAAAAATAAATAATTAAATTAGATTCTAAAAGATTCCAATCATCTTTATTTAGTCTAACAAGTATTAAATTAAATTAGATTGTATTTAGAATGTAAAGAAAGAAAAGTAATAAAAATATAAAATCAAGATTTGTAGAGCGTGTTTATATAGCAGATTAAAGTTTAGTAGGAAAGTAAACGTTTATCGTATGTGTGTTTAAGTGTGTGTATGTGTATATAGATACAGACATATATCTATTGATAGTATTGTTCCCACAACATTTGTTAGCAATCGCAATGCAACATAGGTAAATCCCTCTAGGGTTTAATGAAATGTTTGATATTTGAATGAAACAGGCGTGACATCTATCGGTGTTCCGGTCCATTAGTCCAGTGCGACATGATACAGGTCGCGGATCAATTTTAATAAATCGCCTTTCCCACTGATAAATACCGTTCTATTCGGTACAAATCTTTCCAATATCTCACGAATTGAAAACCCTTTGTGGCCAGCACACGTAATCAGGATAAAATTCCAGCGATTTATCAAGCCCAGTCCCTGGTTCCTTCTTGCATTGACCATTTCCAGCAAATAACGCGCGACGAACTTGCAACTTATCAACAGTAGAACAGAGCAGGATGTAACGGAACGTAACGTAACGAAACGTTACAGAGTGCTGTAAGAGAAAAGAGATAGAAGACACAGGAACGCACAACTAGAAGCGGACATAGCCATTGTAATGTGGCCGCTACCCAGCAATATATGAACTATTGTTCAATTTAGTTCCATTGTTACTTCTCGGCGGATTTATCTGTTCGGACAATGATTTCCACCAACTCCACCCATTCTACTTGTATTCATATATACAGTTGTTCTGTAGGCTCATATACTTGTTCGTATAAATTGTCGTCGCTAGCATTAATTATTAAGAATATTATTTTCTTCATTTTCTTTCTAACCAATTATTTTATTAAAATCATTAAAGATACATATAAATTAGCGTCCGTAAAATATGAAACATATAACGGAAATTTGATATTATAGTCAGTGATAAAAAATTTAATTTATATTCTAATCGTAAGTATATACACACGTATTCATTGAAAATGGCGTAGTATTTCGTAACAATGAGTTGAAGTTATTTTCATTACCAGTGGCAATAAACACCCGCAAAGTGCTGCACGATTCGCAAACAGTATAAAACTGTGCAGCGAACTCATTTTGTCGTTGGCATTGTTAAAATTTAATTTCCGCACTCGCTGCGCCAACGAAAATAAAATATTCGGCCAGACAGAAACACACAGAAATGTTTTCTAGCTGGACTTTGCATCATATATCCAAAACTCACTACAATGTAATTACGTACTTATGTTACTAAATACTTTCATATATTCACATTTTGTTTAATAACAAAAAAACAAACATAATTTGATGAGATTCTCGTTTACATTCTCTTCATTTTATTCTGTTTTATAAATAGTATAAGTTATACTTTAACTATTAACAAAGAACATGTAATATATATATATATATATA
>CM008235.1:3911410-3922225 GCA_002278615.1 Pogonus chalceus
TATATATATATATACAGTAGCTCACACTGAAAGTCAGACAAGCCTTTTTTAAATATTTTGATTTTTTAACTACCTAAATGATTGATTGTTATCTTCAAAAAGATTAAAAGTTGATTTCATACTCAAAGTCGGACAACTTGATAATTCTCAACTAAAATTCAAAATAAATATTTGGTGGATAGGTCATTTTCCTTCTATACAACCTCAAATTCTCTTGGCATTGAATCCAAAAGTTTTTTTAAATGAAATAAAAACAGCCCATACTTCCTGTAAGTCACTTATTAAGGCATCTTTATTAGAACTCTGTCTAATTACTTTATTTTTCTGTTTCTTCCCAATACATTCCAAAAATGCTTGATAACCATTTAAATTTGGGGGTTGCCAAGTATTTCTAGCACTTTTCAGCAATTATAGAGAAGCAATTTTTTTGTAACCATAAATGTAGTGTTTAGTTAAATATATAACGATCCAAATTATCTAAAGTTAATAAGTAATTTTTTAAAAATTTGTAAATACTTTATTTTATCTGCTGTGTTTTCAATAGAATACAAATTTCCTACCACTGAAGCAGCGACGATTTAAGTAATTAAACTATATTTAAGGTTAGAAATTATTTAATTTGAATGCAAGACTATGCATGCTTGATATATGAACAAATAAAAAAGTAAACTTGAAACAAACATAAAAAGAAATAAACAAACTAAAAATATGCATGACAGAAGTCCATCTATAAAAGAAAAGAAAGGAAGAAAGAAAGAAAATCTTTGAGTGTCTCCCAGAAAACTTTTTGCACTTTTCTTCATCAATTATTTACTTAGTACTTTCGCTCCCCTCTTTCGTGTTTAATGCAAATCGAAATCCATTTTGACACAACACACATGCATACATAACAGAACAAACAAAAACATCATGTCACATACTTGTCATATTAGCTGCGTCCTCCAGGAATATGGTCATCAATTTTAATCACCTGAGATGTCAATTATGGATTTTTATATAGTGATGGATGCACGGTGAAAAATTTAATCAATATTGCACAGGGATTTTATATCAGGTGCATTGCGATAATATTATTAATTTTATTACGTCAAACTGTACATGTACAAAAAGATATTTAATTCTAACAACGATTATATATATTTAGAACACAAAATTTAATTACATATCAAAATCAGAACGTAATTATTATTTCAACGAACAAAGCTTTCGAAATGTATGTATGTATGTATTTGTTAACATAAAAAGAAAAATTCTTAATTAAAGAAAACTGTAAAGAGCTCAAAATAATAAATTAAAATTAATAAAATATGCTCATAAATCCAACGTAAAAAATTTATTTTGGTTATATTTTTTATTAAATATATGTCAGTTACACAAATACAATTTATATATGTTTGGACAATAAAAACTGGAATCAATATAAATTTAGGAGAATTATTTCTTTTTATAAGCTTCAAATGTTCCAGTGATACGTGAAATAAATTAAATATATAAATAATCTTTTAATTTTATCAAATATAAAAGCATATATTTACATATATCTTAATTATCTGCTATATTTTTTATTATTTATTTTAGTTCAAAATTTCGGATAGTTAATAAAATATCAGTATGACCAAGCTTAACTTTTATTTTCAGTACAAAATCTTGTGTAAAATAAACTTAAAGATAATTCTTTTCTTTTTTTTTTTTAATTTCTTTCTACACTTAATTATAAGAATGATATAGATTCTCTTTTAGTAAGAGTACTTTAAATATTTCTGGCTTCTTAATTTTGGAAAAGGAAACATACAGGCTTATGAAAGTATATTTTCTATTTACCTTTAAGCACATTTTAACCATTGATTTGAATCAAAATAAATTAAATTTAAACAAAAAAAATAATAATTTTTATTATTATATATGTATTTATTAAATAAAAAATACAAACAAATCATAGTAAAAAAATAAAAACATGTTTTAATAAATCATAAATATTTTAATATGAAAATAGAACAATTCAAATAACAAAAATAAAGGAGAAACGTTTATTCATTTAGTGGTACATTATTATTAAAATGTTTAAATAAAAAGACCAGTTTTCCAGCCTTTTCAGTTCCTAATCGGTTTCTCAATTTTGAATGCACAAGTCCAAATGATGAAAAAACTCGCTCAATACAAGCTGAAGACGAAGTAGAGCATAAAAGTGATTTTATAATTTTCAATATTATATCCTTATTTGGTCCTAATTCATCTCATACAATCAAACCCTTATATAATCTTGAGTAATAATATATACTTCATATATAATATTTAAAAATTTAATTCAAAATACCCGTTTTGACGAACATAAAAAATGATTAAAATATTCTAATTAAAATCCAAAAAATTTATTTGATTTTATTTAAATCATGAATTTTTTCTACCTTGCAGTTAAGTTTACAAATGATTTTAATGTAATTTTCTTCGAAATCTTTATTAAGATGCACAAGTATTTTTCTTTTTTTCAAGCCTTCATTATGTTTTCGAACCTTTGTATAAAGATTATTGTGTGAAATTATATTATCTGTTAATTTCATTTCGATCATTAAATAATTCTCCGTTGCTTAGCTATGCCACTTTCATAAAAACTGTAAAAGAGGCCTTAAATGATTTTACCGGAAATGAGACCCTACGAGATCGGTTATTTGATCAAAAAATCGTTAGAAACATTTGAGAAACCGAGTACAAATATACAAGAATTGCTCGTTTAATATTCTAAGATAATCTATAAATTAAAAATAAGGTTGTAATATTTATCATTAAAACTAAATTATAATAAGTTTAGCATGAAATAAAAATAAAAAATAAAGTTGTAATAGAAATGATCATTAATGAAAATATTTTATTTTTTTTATTTTTACAGATATGGAAATAACGTATAAAAGTGTATATTCATTATTCAGTTGATTTGTGTTTGATTTACAATACACTGTCATTTCCTATTCATCAATTTATCAATGTATAATTATTTAGAATTACATTTCCTAACAATTGTTACTGAAATCAAAACATAGATTATGATTTTCATTTCGACATGACAGTTATATATTTATCTTTAAATCTTGTTCTATTCATGCATAATATTGATATATTATTATATATTTTACATAAATAAATATTCAAATAAACATAAAACAACGAAATAATGATTTATTTGTTTTTAAATTTTATAATAAAGTGAACAATAGTAAAGAATTAGTAAAGAAATATGAAAATATTATTTTAATAAGTTTAATAAAAGCCAAATAATAAAAGAATTGCAAACGTCGTAGACAAAATAACGTGTTCATACATATTTATGAATATTATTTTATGTAAAATATGCTTCGTTGTCGGCGAAAGTAAAAAGAACTCGAAACGCATTCCCGCAAATTGTTGGACTATATATTAAAAGTTGGTAGCGAAAAAAGAACGAACTTAAGATATTCCGAGCGTAATGAATGAAATTTTAAAAAATATTTCGTTTTTCCTGCTTCGTTTGTTATGCAAAACGACCTAATAAAATATTGAAGTAATGTATTTTGCTCCACAATTTTAATCTTACTAAACATTTACACCAAAATATCAAATGCCATTTCTTGTTGAATTATGTATATCATTATTTCAAACATCAATATCAACAAAATTTAAAACATTCTAATTATTTAAAAACATTCTAACCTCAATTTTATTTCAGTAATTTGTTCTATAGGTGCTTATATTTTTGCTAAAAACTATTTTAATTGAACAGAAACAAAAACATTTTGTTTCTAAGAAAATAATTCTGTTGAAGTATAAAGCCATTTTGACTTCAAAAGAATTGTTCTTAAATATATACACCCGTCACTTTCTTTATGCTTTCTTTATGCTGATCTAACCAAAAAATACATTTTTCTAGAAGTTTTTAAAATAAAAAGTATATACAGTCAAACCTCCTTTTACACGGAACTCTTATAACGTGGTTTCTATATAACACGAAACAAAAAAAGGGTCAACTCACCTATAATAATAAGTATAGTCGTCGCCACCAAATTACGTATTTACATAATAATAAGCAGATATTACACGTCGACATACGTTACTATCTTTTTCATCCTCTTAACGTTTGAGTGACATACTTCTCAATAATGTGAAGTACGTAGCAATTTTATTCGAAATAGTTATTTACATACCAAGTGCGGGAACGACTAGTTCACGGATAAGTGTTTGAGAACGAATCCGGAAAGTTATTTACATAATAGGAAGTTTTTGTTGATATTTTTTACAAATCGTTCGTATTTATAGCAACAACAGCATTTTCGGAACATATAAAAGATTTCAAATCTTAGGACGGTATCATGTAAACGTACAATAATTACACAATTACATTGCTTCGTGGCGATGACTATATTCTTATACGTGGTTAACGTACATTTTAACTTCAATTAGTTTTAATTTCAAATATTTTCTCTATTATACGTACAGACTCTATTTACGCGATTCTAATTGGCCTAAATTAAATCGAGGTAAAACCAATAATTCGCGTAAATTGAGGGGTAGGTGTATTTATACATAAATATATTAAATCAAATTATACATTTTAATTATGAAACATTTATAATATACTTATTTGTTAATAATTTAATTTTTGCATGAATAATTAATAAATTATTTATAGAATTGAATTAAAGAGTCTATTTTTAATTAATCAAAATGTAAATGTTCAGAATCTTAAAATATAAGATAGAAACTTATCATGAAATAAAGTTTACCTAAGAAAGAATAATAAATCGTTTTTAAGTTTAATTAAAAAATAATATTTTTGAAGATTAATTTAAATGAAAATATAATAATAAAACATTGTTTTACTTAGAACCTAAGGCAATATGAAAGATTTTGTTATTAAATATTCAGTTGGTAAATGTTTACAAATGTAAAAATATTTATAATAAACAAGTTGTATTTGCGAGTATTTATTTATCTAAATGTAATGTAGTTAGCATTTATGATAACATTGCTTTTCATCTGAATAAGCAAACATTTCAAAAATAGCCCATAATATAATGTATACATTGGAACATTTGTAAAAGCAACCCACTTTAAGTATCTCTTCGAATTATATTTCCTTTGAAACGGTTATGATACGATGTTTTCGTTTTCCGATAGATATACAAATACATATATATAGTAGCAATCGTTTGCATTTTTACACATTTTGTTCAATTGAAAATATTTTTAACGATTTTCTAACTACTTATACACAAAAGGCAAATTTCGTTTCTTAGTACAAATAATGCGCAAGCCGATGTTTATTCAAATATCCGGGTTTTGACGTATTTTTTCCGGTTAAAAAATGGGAAGAATTTACTTCTTTCGGTTGGCCGTACGTTACGGGAAACGCAAATAACCTAACATGCACTAAAAACTCAATTTCTGAACGGATATAAATCATACTTGTTCGATACAAGAGCGTTTGGAATAAATCACAAGTTCAGACGAGGAAAGAAATAGCGTAGCGTGAGGAATCTATACATGTATGTACGTACGTACATACGCGTTTCTGAATTGCTCCGTTCTTGATATTCTTCTCACATATATTTTTTCAATGACATTTTTCATATTTTCCATTATTAACCAATCTAATACAACTCATTAATATCATCTATATTTGTTTTTTAAAAAACTGATGTCAGACATAATAATATTTCATATCCTTATTACAGATCATAAATTATTAGTTCATTTAAATATATTTTAATGACATGGGTCATGCATGGCAAATATGATAAATATATACTTGAGTCATCTATCATTGTTATATCTTGCATTTTATTAACATTATTGTCTGATATTTGACTCAAATTTTTTTGTCTCAATATTTTCGTAAATCATAAAACTATTATTAACCTATAAACAGTCGCGTGGGGTTCAATCGACCCCACTTAACACATTTTAGGTCATAAAATTTATTTTCCATTCCTCGTAGTCTGTCATGAGTTTATTATGCACACAAGTTTATTTTTCAAGCTTACCAGTGTATCTGTTGTTATTATTTATTGATCTTACTAAACTTTTTAATTTTTTTATCCAAAAATAATGCATCTATATATAATAAAATCTAAAATGAAGAGATAAACACAGACAAATGATAAAACTGCTATATTTCTTTTTACTTGACAAAAAAAATTAGATTTTTTTAGAATTAAGTACAATTTTGGCAAAAAATAGTTTCCTAATTCAAAGAATATACGTCTAGGTATAAGAAATAAATATATATTTTTATTAATTGGTTTTCTAAGTCTCTACAATATTTAATAGGTCCTTAAAAAATACGCGCGACCACTGCGTTTTAAATGACTGCGACAAAGCTTAGAAGTAAATTAATTAATACTTTATATAAAAATAAAAATTGTGTTGTGTGTATTATTAGACAATAAAATATACTATAAATAAAATAATAGATAAGTCACTAATTTAATGCTAGTTTATAATTTAATACGATAACAAATAAATTGCAACATAAAAGATAAACATCCGTAAATAAATATAATAACTGAAGATTCCATTACAATTTAAAAAATATATATTATTCGTGATCTGTTGAACAAGTAGAATACTACAAAAACAAATACAGCGCACTCACCTTTATAGCAGGCAATGGAATACTAATAAACAAAAGAATAAAAGAACAAACAATGGCGAATAGAGCAGCTTACCTGTAAAAAAATAAAAAACAAAAATTAAAAACAGAACTTGAAGCAAGAAAAAGGTTTAATTCTAGTTAGAAGAAAACACCTCAGTTTTATATCTTTTAAGTAAATTGAAACTCTTGTCGCATTGCACATACGAATAGAAAAATTAACTTAAATAAACTAATGAAAAGTTTTACTTAAGTTGTAATACACCATTCCATACTAATATAATTTTATTATGGGTATTACACTTATTTATTTTTTTATTTAAATGTATTTAAAAAACAATTTTCTCGTTGCTATATTTTTATTTATTAAAATAAAATTGAATTTTTAAAATTGCTGTAAACATGAAAATAAATAAAATAATTGGCTGCTAAAAAATATCTATTATATATTTGTTATTGTTTTCGCTGTGAAAATAAAATTATTTTCGTTATTTTAAAATAAATAAAATATAAAAAACATAAAAGAAAAATAAATGTTTATTAATATTGTGTATGTATTTTAAAATAAAACATTTATTTCTTTGGCTGAGTTATTGTATTTTTTACAATAAAAATAAATGTTGAATAGAGTCATAATTTATAATAGATAACCGCAACAAATTCAAAAAGTTTCTGTGTACGAAAATAGCAATTTCAAGTTGAATCAAGATGGCAAAAAAACATAACATAGAAGCACAATTCTTTGTAAGAGCAATTGCAGCATCGACAGTGCGCAAAAAAGAAATCCCAGTATCGAAATCCTGAAATCCACACATTTTCCGATACAAAGTACACAAACAATATACAACATTTCAAATAACGGGTGGTAAGCCTTCGCCCTTTTCAATTTAACTTGCACCTACAAAAATTACAAAGTCGAGTTCACAGTTCAACAGTTCAAGTTCTGTGTTGGACCATTCAGCGCTCTCGGGTTTATTATCAAGGGCTCAGTTCTCGGTTTCAAGTACTAGGGCCATCCACATTCACATCGAGCTCCAAAGCTACAGATGATGGCACTACTACGGATTTCCGATAGGTGTTTCTATGTAATATTATTTTCATTCGAACCCAAAGCTTTCAAAATCCATTTACATCATATTTTAACAAACTATAACTTATTTATTTCAAATAATAATAAATTTAAACTTGAATAAACTCGATAAAAATCTTATTAATATTAAAAAGAACCTAATAAAATATTTATATACTTTTAACAATTGAAGTATGTATAAAATTTTTCAATAAATATATAATTTGAAACACAACACCGAGTGATTTGTAACCATTTTAATTATTAACAATGTTTCAACGAGTGCCACTAATCAATAATATCAATATATTATATATTTTTTAGGTAATTAGAACATTCATTTGCTGTCTTTTTAATTATTGCTTTTAATAAACGACCTAGTTATTCTAATAAATTGATTGCTTACAATATTTTAAAAGAAATAATTATATAGTTAGACCAGTTATTTTTTCAATGCGTTTTCTTTTCAATTTACAACATAGTTTTTTTAATTTTAAATTTGAAAGACCTTCAACAACACTGGTAGTAAAGTGTACCAGTTAGGCTCATAATTTAAAACAAGCTGTCTACTATGTCATATTTATTGATTTAAAATGAGTGACAGCTTGCTTCAGATTCATCATCCCACCAGTGTTGCTCAAGGTAAATTTTATAGTTTCATATCATTGATTAAACTTAGTTTCAATTATTCCTGGAAACTAAGACCGATTTACAAGTTTTTATCCATAATTTCACTGTAAGAAGTGAAAACATCTTTTTATATAAATAACTAATTTTACGCACAAATTAAAAAGTACAAGTAACCTTAACTTATCTTAGAACAAATGTTTTACACTAATTACAGATAATTTAAGTTAAAAGTAGAAAAACAACGATAAATCTAACGGCCTAATTGGTAATTTTCTGCTTTGTTACCAAAGCGATTTATTTTATTACTAAAACGACAATTGTGAAGGTAAACGATTTGAAGGAGAACTTCAATTCAACATATTACTATTGGTATTTCGAAGTTCTGATAATTCCAACTTCGCAACCATTAGCAGAGGGGGAGTAAACAAACACTCCTTATTCAACATCCCCCATTTACTTGTCAACACAATCGGTTCTTGGGTTCAATACCCGAGAAGGAAATATGAATACACAGCTGCACTGTGCATGGCTTTACGATATATACTTCAGTTGGGAACTTCAGTTATGCGACTTATTTTTCATGTATACTTCCTTACAAATTTTAAACGTATAACTAACTACAAAAAAATTAATAAAATTAACAAAATTTTATGTCATAAATTCCTCAGAATTAAATATTTATTTATAAACATTTTAAACCGTAATAAAAACCATCATTATTTACTATTTTCAAATATATTAATTAATTTTACGAAATATACTTCTAGAATTTAATAAATATTAATTATAAAATTAAATGAAATAATTTTAATAAAAAATGCATCTAAAATTTAAACGACAATATATAGTGAGTTCATCTTTAACAAACCGCAGTATTTTATTTGGTTCCCATCGTGTTTCTTAGCCTTGAGCATGGCTGGAGGATCACTCT
The DNA here is from genome assembly GCA_002278615.1 of Pogonus chalceus. Taxonomy (NCBI): domain Eukaryota; kingdom Metazoa; phylum Arthropoda; class Insecta; order Coleoptera; family Carabidae; genus Pogonus; species Pogonus chalceus. The sequence goes on from CM008235.1 coordinate 3,920,660, forward strand.
TCAGTGCCAGACGCAGTTGGGGTATGTTCCTTTTTTGATATGGGAAGCAAATATAAAAACAAAAGTAAATGTCTTTAGATAATACAATACCAGCCTTGGATAACATGTTTTGTTCATGTTTTTCATTTATTATTTATAGGTTCTTTATTATTCTGACATTAACTTTTAGTGATATTTATTTTATTAGCTTCCAGTTTAATTCTGGTTAATGGTATTTCATTTATAAAATGAATTTCTATAATGCAGTAAAGATAGTTTGTTTAATGGTTCCATAAGTATACTGCAATTTTTCATACAACGCACATTTTAAAATTAAATCTAACTGTAAAACTATTTTTTAATTTAAAAATCTTAAAAAACATGATTATATTTTTTTAATTAGCTGCATATACCGGAAGTCTACTTTTTTATTATTATAGGACAAATATTTAAATACAAAAGTTGTTCAAAATTAAAATATGCATCCAATGAATGTGCATTAAATGATATATAACGATCCTGTAATGAGATACAGGTCAATAAAAATTTCCATCTTAAAGCAGTTTATAGAGTGCCATGCAAAATAAAACAAATAACTTCTTATTACTTTGCGTTCTTTTAATTGTTATTTTAATGTAAGATAGATTAAAATAAGGCTTACTTTAAAATAAAACAAATTCAGTATGAAAAATGAGGTATACCTATATAAATATTAATTGTATTTAAGTGTAGCTTAAAAATAATAATTAATTTTGAAACGAATAAGGCAAACTCAAATTAATGATTTCATCGATATTTTATTTAATATTTTTAAATATAAAGACAATATTGCAGAAAAATTCATAAATACAAGAACTAAGACAATGTCACATAAATTTAAGATATTTGTTTTATTTTCATGGCACTCTGTAAACTGCTTAAACATGGAAATTTTATTTTTCTTGTATCTTGTGACAGGATATAACAAAAAAAAGTAGTCACCCGGTATATTCCATTAATTTTAAATAACTTTCCTATTAGATAAAAAACGAAGAGAAAATTTGTCATAGCAATAAGTATTTGAAATGAATATTCGCGTTATGCGAGCAAAAATCCCGTATTATATAGCGCTTAACATTTTACCCGCGTTATACAGAAGTCAATTTTTTTAATTAAAAAATCTGTTAATTATCTTCAAATTCTAACTATAAGAAGAGAATTACTATATTGAAATTATAAATCAAATATAATACAATAAATACATACTCAAATCTCTTTTAAATACATTTAAAATTTTATATTTCTAATATGTTTTCTTTTGATTTAAGAATTTGATTTTGCAACCTGCGCCCTTCAATATATATTTATATAGAATGTCCAAAAAGGGTCAAGAAATAAACGTTTGAAAATCTTTTTACAGAGAATTATAAGGAAGGATTTGCATCTTAAACCTTACAAAATTCAGCTTGTGCAAAAATTAAAACCAACAGACCATCTTCAACGATAAAATTTTGCGAATGAAATGTTCGAGAGAATTCCAAACTTCGGAAATACCCCGACCCTTTTGGGACACCTTTATTTAATACTAATATATGAAAGGAAAATATT
>CM008235.1:3929932-3941329 GCA_002278615.1 Pogonus chalceus
AAAAAAAAAACTTATAGTAAAAGTTAAAAGATTAAATAAACAGTATTTAAAAATTCAAACATATTACTTTAACAACTCATCCAGAAAAAAGTTATACAATTCGACCAAAATTCAGTGTTCTAAATATATTTCCCTTCTTTATATAAAATAATACAACTTTCCAAGCTACTTCTAAAAAACTACAATTCTCCGAAGTAAATGTAAAATGATACAATTTATTAAATTAACTATAAAAATTAGATAATAGGAAATAAAACAATGTAGGAATCTTAGTGAAAAAGAAAATAATTTACCGAAGTTATTCTAAAATATTACAGTTTACCGAACTTACTGTAAGAAAATAACAATTTACTGGATTTATTTTAAAACATTAAAATTTTCCAGACTTATTCTAATGCGTCAAAATAGTTGTAAATATTAAATCCAACCGAATAAGTTGGAATAATGTTTTAATTTACAGAATTTATTGTAAAATTTTACAACTCACGGAATAAATAATTTAATTTTACGATAAAATCATTTAAAATATATTAATAATTCTGTTTTAATTAATATTTCCTTATCTGATAAAAAGTTAGAATCTTAAACTTTCCATAAAATAAATTAAAAATTAAAAAGATACTTAATGCAATATCTGGGGAAGTTCTACACTTAAACTTTTTTTTAAATTATTCAATTTATTTAAGAAGATAAAAACTAAAGTAAATAATTAAATGCAGTAGTCGTCATTTAATTACAAAAAAAGTATTAACAAACAACATAATTAAAACAAATGCATGTAGCAAAACCACCAATTACATTATTTTAAAATGCAACATAAAATAAACACAGGAAAACATAAAATTAAACAATAAAACAAACTTAACTTTTAATGTCTAATTATAAATCCATTCCATTGTAATAATAGTGAATATATAGTATATATAAACTAACTAAAAATACAACATAGACACTACACAATTATATGACTTTTCTTTTAAGTATTGCAAAATGGCTTTAAGATAAACTCATCACTAAACAGTTGAGTTATTTTATTGCATAAAGCAATAAACATAATAAAAATACAGAGAATATACATTTGATGATAATAGCGTTTTATTACGAAGACCAGAAATCTACATGCTATAAAATTTCTATTTGTATATACACTTGTATGTATGTACATCGTATCTTCAACTTTGCAAAGTTATATTACTTTACATCTTGAAGTATACATAGATTATTTTTTATTTGATGCATATTCTCAAATACCAGCACGAAGATATTTCATATTCATAATTTAAACCAGTGACATTAGATAATGTCTAGAGTTACTTATTACAATATGCCCGCATCTTACGTTAAAATGTAATAAAATGTATTAACAAACATCTGCTACAATGCATACAATAAATTACAATTTAGTTTATTTTTATTGAATTTTTTATGTGTTATACTTCTTTCAAAACGATGTTTTACTAATTGTTAACAATTATATTAATTAAGTTATTAGTTTTACAGCTATTAAAATAGTTTGAAAAGGACTTGTGTTATCGTATGTTTTGATTCCATTTTGTATTTATTTTTATTTTGTAATTTGAACTTTGCAAATACATAATTAAATGGATTAAACATACAAGTTTGAAGCGTACATGGAACTTAGTCAACTAGTAAGCTAGCTTCGCATTACGTATGTATATCAGGTATATCTAAGTTTGCAATTACGAAGTATATATATTATATGAAGTTTACATAACTTCAGGACTATTAAAAACACAAAAAAACTGCTTATATTATTCTATTTATATTGGAAATATTAATTTTATTCTAACTTAAATGCAATATAACCTATATTTCAGCATTTTAGAAGAAATAAAGAATACTCCAATACGGCTAAGAAAAGGAGTTTCTTACCTACATATTTATACTTAATCAACTTAAACACGCACCTGGGGAAAATGAAAATATTTTACCCTTAACTTCATATACAAGTATACTAACTATACTAGAATGTCCAATGTAGTTAAGTACATCTTAAATAAATAATTTAATCATCATCCCTTATTATTACCTACTCTTATAGAAGAAACGAGAAATTCAGGTTTCAAAACACATTTCAGGTTTAAAGTAATATATACTTAAATTTTAGTCCAGCTTTTCAGTTTATAAAAATTCCCTAAATTGGATAAGGGCTTTTTACATGTTTTAAGTTTAAATAAAATTAAAAAGGTGTAAAAGTATTATAAATGTTTTCAAAATAAAATCAAACTGTAACCTCTATGAGAAAATTTAATAATTGGAAACTATTAAAAACTCTTAAGAGGGTAAATCTCTTTCGAACCATAAAAAATATATATTTTTCTATCATAAAATGTTAGTTTATCATATTGAGAATATTATACCAAAATTTTAAAACAAAATTCGAATTACTTCTGATGTTATAGCCTATGAACCATTTTTTAAATTGACGTGAGCGATAACTCAAAAACTTTTTGACTGATCCCGTCAACATTTTTTACATTTTTTTTATTAACGTACAAATTATGATTGTTACTAATAGTAAAATTTTTTTTGTTTATTTTAGGTAAAAACAACATAGACTAGAACCCAGTGGTAATTACCAATTGGCAACCCGTCCATTCTGGAAAAAATGTGTATTTTTGTATAAAAAATTATTATAAATGTTAAAAGATCAAATAAACAATATTTAAAAATTTAGACATATTAGTGAAACCGTTTATCCAGAAAAAAAAATTAAACTACAATTCAGCGTAGTTCCTATCTATTTTAGACAACTAACAATAAATTTTATTGTTTGTTGTCCAATAACTTATAAATTAAGTATTTATATCAATTTTTCTTACTTATAATGTGAAGTCTGAAAGTGTATTGATATTTATTAATTTACTTTTTGTATGATACACCCCCGCAAAGTGGGCGAACTATACATTTATTTCCAATTACTCATTTTAATCTTTATAAATATTTGACAGAAAAGAAAGTTAATGAAATGAGTGTAGTTTTTATTTAGGAAAATCCATTTAACAAGATTACAAATAATTCTGTGAAATGTGTTTAATTTAAAAAAGTCTATAAAGTGAAGTGTATATAGTGATAGAGGAATGCAGTGTTACCAATAACAATTCGCTGAAAATAAAGCTGTTTCTTTATAGAGTTAGAGAGGCAAGTGCGCGGTGGGTGTTGATGGTGGTGCAATGCAACAGCAGTGCCAGTAGTATACAGAAAGTTAGTTTCCGCTGAAGAAACAGGGCAAATTTGTGGCTGGCACATCTCGTGTGAGTGATGCGAGCGTTAACTTCGTCTGACCGTGCTAGAATATTACAGCAGGCGGCAATATAAGCGCGGCAAAGTTCGTTGTCTGACGATAGAAGTGGCCCGTAGCCAAAACTAACAAGAGCCCAGACGTTTTGATTGCCACCACATTGTGCAATGTGTTTCTGTGCTCGAGTTAACGGTGGTTTCCGAACTATCTTAACTATATATGCGATATACCGCCGATTACTTCTCTCGGTTAATGAATGTTGAAATGATTTTCGCATCGCATGCTACTGTACCGAACCCACTCTGCCAAACATTTACTTGGCTATTCTTGTTGTGGAATTCAAGTTTCCTTGCCATCATCATTGATATTCAAATTTAATTGACTGTTCTATTTTAACACTATTCAACTTTATACTTTAACAGAATTTGTATTGCTTCTTACTTTATTCTCCAACCATACTTAATTTCCATTTATAAATCTTGCACTCTTTGCTTTATCAATTTTTAATAACTGTTACACTTAAAGAATAAAATCTAATTATTGTCTGAATATGTATACTTCATTATTTAAGTTAACGCTTTAATTTTGACAAAACTTAATGGAAAAATAAACTCTCCTTTTCCCAGTCATTGCTAATGCATGACAGTTTTTTTTAATAACTAATTTGTGTAAACATTGACTGAATGATTTAGTTAATAATATCATGATGACCGAGCTTCACTAGGGATTACGGATAATATTAATTTTCGGTACAAAATCTTAATTATGCAAAACAAATTTATAGGTAATTCAATCTTTTCCTAAAATTTCTTTCCACACTAAATTACAAGAATGACATGGATTCTATTTTGGTAAGAGAACATTAAATGTTTTTGGTTTCTTAATTTTGAAAAGACACAAGCTTGTCAAAGTACTATATGCACTCACCATGAATTTTATCAATGATAAAAATGTTGCGCAAGCATTGCTCTTTCTTTCAATCCTTCATTCGGCTTTGCGAACCTTTTATCATACAGATTATTGTTTAAAAAGATATCTTGTGGCAATTTACTGTCTTTAATTATATTTGTCAATAATGCTCCATTGACGAGCTATAATAATACTGTCACGCTGTATATAAATGTCGTAAAAAAGCCTTAAATGAATTTTCACGACAATGAGACCCGAACAGATCAATTTTTTTTACCCAAAATACCCCTAATCCGGGATGTTCATCAAAACCATTAGAGCTATTTTTAAAAAACCGAGTACATGTTTATAAATATATATNCATTTATAAAAAACCAAGAACATATATATGTACTTATGTATATACAAGAATTGCTCGTTTAATATTATAAGATATACATTTACTAGGAACCATATACAATATCTTAAAATTTAAAAAGTCCAAGTTAATTGAAATTAAATATTAATTTTCTAACCTAAAAATATTAGGCATAATTATATTTATAAACAAAAACAGAGATAATCTATAGTTATAAATATTTATAATCCCAAAATAAAAAGAATAATACTTATTCATTACGTTATCAATAGTCAATTTAGTAGAATACAAATCTATTGATTAACTTATCATCAGTCTACAAAACTAATTGGTTTCAATTTTAACAAGCAAGAATGAAACGGTGGGGTAGCAGAGAGTGCAAATTACCTAAAGCCCAATAAGGGGAAGAAGGTTCGGTCGTGAACTTCGTGATCAATGACAATGTACAAGTCACATTAATTAATCAGCCGGCTTGATGTAAAAACTATCAAATTATCGGAACTTACTTCGTAAATTGGATTATTTCATTCATATTTAATATTTTTTATCGGGATACCTTTGAAACAAACAACTATTTCAAATTTTATTAAAGTAGGGTTAGTTTATTTAAACAATAAATAAATTATAAATTCAAATTTATACGAAATACGAGTAATTAATAATATTTTATCAACAAAAAAAAAAAAAAAAAAATGACAAATTGGATCCAATATAGCGTGATATATGGAGACCATAAAAAACAAAGAAATTAGTAGAAAAAATAAAAATACCACAACATGTTATTTTAGTTTTCACGTCATAGGTTTACATTACAACCGCGGCGGTCTCTAATTAACTTCATTACACGTTCTATATAATTAATAAATACTCTTCTATACGCTACATTTCTGTTCTATTATTTCATTGTGTTCAGCACTCGCAAAAGTAGAAAATTGCATTCAGTACAATCAATATACGTTGCTTTAAATAAAAGCTAAAGTGAAATTGCTTACATGCATTTACACTCTCTATGTATATGTATTTTATATACAGTTATATGTATATTTTCATTTATATGTTTATTCATATCATTAGTTGCATGTTTCATTTATTATTTTGAAATAAAAGTATTTTTTTATTGTGTTTATTTCTTTTTCGAATAATATTTACAATATTAGAATAGAACATTGTTATTTCAAAGATAAAAAAGTATTATATAAACAAAACTTTACATATTTATACAACCATTCCTTGACACAATTTTAGAAACAACTTGTATGTTTGTGTATATAATGATTAAACTTTTATAACTTTAGAAGCTTGGGAAGAGTAAATTTCAGTTATAGACTTTTTTCTTTACACTTATTTATACTACTTGTTAGTTTAGGTTAATTAAATATGTTTTAAATTTTATCTTATTTTTTACTTTTTTAATAACAAAATTTGGTAATTTAGAACAATGCAATTTAATTATAGAACAATCTTTAACTTCGATCGAAAAATTCTAAAACTAATTTTAACAAGTCATAAACTATACATTTTTCGATAATCAATTATTAACCTTAAAAGAAGATCTAACAATTTTTAATTAACTATTAGTCGAACTTTTTTAATCAATTATTAATCTGAAAAGAAAATCTTATAAACATTAAACGAATTTATAACAATTCTTCAATCAAACTTTAACTAGTTAACCAGTAATTGATCTAAAAATAAGATTTTACAATCTTTAAACGAATTTTTATCTATTGGTTAACCAAACTTTAACAAATTAACTAGTAATTAAAAATTTAAAAAAAGATTATAGCAATTTAACTGAATTTTTAAATGCTTATTAACCGAGTATTTACTAATTACTTCTTTTAAAAGAAATCTAACAATTTTTAACCAATTATTAACCGAATTTTACTGGTTAATTAGTTATTAATCTTAGAAGAAGAATCTTTTTACTTTTTTTAACCGAACTTAAACTAGTTAACCAGTTATTCATCGTAAAATAAGATCTAGCAATCTTGAAACAAATTTTTAACTAACCACTAACCAATTTTTCACTGGTTAATCAGTTATTAAACGTAAAAAAAAATTAAACGATATGTAACCGAATTTTTAACTGTTTATTAACTGAGTATTTACTAATTATCCAGTTATTAACAACTTTTAACCAACTTTTATCCGAACTTTTATTTATTAAGCAATTATTAATCTTAAAAGAAAATATAATAATCTTTAAACGAATTTATAACTATTCATTAACAAAAGTTTTAACTAACTAACTAGTTATTTATCTTAAAAGAATATATAATTATCTTTAAACGAACTTTCATTTAGTAAATAACCGAATTTTCACTGGTTAACCAGTTATTAAACATAAAAAAAGATTTAACAATCTTTAAACGAATTTTTAACTGCTCATTAACCGAACATTCCCTAATAAACCAGTTATTAACCTTAAAAACAAAATTAAACAATCTATTAAACGATTTTTTAACTAATTTTCATTGGTTAACCAGTTTTTAATCTAAAAATTCTAATCGTAATGTCACTATAAAATATTAATACTTTGAAACGGATACTTAGTTATCAGTTTAAAAATATAAAACCCTAAAAATTTATATATCACAAATTCCTTTAAACCGATTTTCACTTCATTTTTTTCGTATTTTATAGCTTCGTTCAACATTCCTTCATATTGGTACAACGGTACAATAAAATTTGAAGCAAATATAAAAACATTTTCCTAAACTTTTGTAAAGTTTTCTTTTCCATTTTCAATTATACATAATATATTACCGTAAACAAAATTTGTAAGTTAGAGTTTATGATGAATTTATTGTGTATTATATAGAGCAGAATTTATTACACATGTTGTACGTATTCCCAACTCAATCATCTTTCATAAACCATACATACACTATAAATAACACCCTTTAGTCCCTCAAGTGCAACTTTGTCAAGCAATAGATTCAAAGACATCAAACATCCAGTTATATAATAATATAGAGATCTACGAAACAAATGAACCCCTTGTACCTAACCAAATTAAACTAAAATATATTCCTAGAACTTCAATCAATAAAATATAAATCGCTGTATGTATGTAGATACATACAAAAAAAAAATTAAATAAATAAATAATATACATGAAAACATGTTTGTACTCTTAAATTGCAAACAAATAGGATTATTTACAGATTTAATGAAAAAAAATATAAAATTTGTTATTTTTGTATTCAAATCAGTAACAAACGATTAAATTTATTTATAAATTACCCGATTCAAAATATGTTTATTATGAAATTTCAGTACAAATAATGATAAAACAGTTTTATTTTGAATTTATGTATATGTAACACTGGTTTCAATTCAATTTCAAACTCGGGGTAATATAAATATTTTCATCACATGAATAGTACAAAACACAGTTTATAAAACTTTATTTCATTTGTTATTTTATTTATAAATTCAACTGTTCGCTAAAAATGGCCAATATGGCCGACTTTTTATAATTGCAGTAAATGTTTTTAGTTTTCAAACAAAAACTTGTGGAATCAAAATCAACAGCCTTTATTTTCACATATAAAGTAAATCAATAAAAATTTATTATTATCCCAAATTTATAAACTATTTATTTAAGTAAAAACAAAGATCTTATTAAGTTAACTGTTATTATTTGTATGTAAAAATCACGCCAATTAAGAACTTGCAAATCGTTCTTTCCGGAAAACATAGTTAGAACTCAATCATCTATAATAATTTTGTATAAAAGAAAAATTATTGTAAAAGTTAAAAGATCAAATAAAAAGTTTTTAAAAACTCAGTCATATTAGTTTAAGCGTTTATCCAGAAAAAAATTATAAAGCCCGACTAAAATTCAGCGTCCTAAATATATTTCCGCCCTTAAGGGGACAGCTCTAAAAACAGCGATATTCAGGAATTTTTTGAAGTGTTAAATAACAATCGAATCATTTGGAGGTTTTTACTATATTGTTGCATGTATTTTAATTATTATTACAAAATTTTTTGACGTAAAAATATTAATATTTGGTGACGTGGTAGCCTTCGGCGTCAGTCACCTTCAAAAAAAGGCACCTCCATGGATACCAGTCGTGATCAGTCCTTAAACAAGGTAGAACAAAGTCGTTTAGATTTCCTTAAACTAGATTACATTGGCTATCGTGAAAATTGCAAAATAGTGGCAGTTGAAAAAAAAATTGTGAGAAAAAATACTATAAATTTGTTTATAAAAATTAAAATAACACAAAAATCCTACACTACACGATAGAAAAAAATGTTTAACACATTGCCGATAAAGATTAAAGTGATTTTATGGGATGATTCCCGAAAAAACGTGGCACTTAGTTTGAAAAATATGGTTCCGAGAAAAACGCGTTTAAAGTTTTTGGTACTGTAATTAACATATTGTACAGATTCCACAATTCTTCTTCTATCTTTGTAATTACTTCGAATATCAATAAACCCTTTTAGAGAGTCATTCTACACAATATAAGGAATATATTTATGTAAAAAAATCGATTTTTTGAAACTTTCAGGGTGGGGTCTCCCCTTAAATAAATAAATAAATAATAATAATCAAGATTGTCGAAATTTATTCAATTATTTAACAAATGAATGTTTTGATTATACAAATAAAGCTTGTATTATATTTTGTTTTTAATAAAGGTTTTAATAAGTTTTATTTATTAATTTCAATTTTATAGATTCAAAATTGGAACATTTTATTTTACAATTTATGTAATGAAAGAAAAAAATGGGACAGTAATGACCACGTTTAATAAGATTTGTGATAACACTGAAATATTTCCGAATGAAAGATAATAAAGTAGATAACGCTTCTCTTCTATACGCAACATTTTGTTCCAAGCAAGATCCGTGCATTCTGGCATTCTGCACTAAATGATTAATACGACCACACATCCATTACACGTCTTCCTAGCCGCAACAGCTGGTTCACGTTTTTTGTTTCACCCCTCACCGTATGTTGCGACCTTATATTACTAGTATTTCCTTTCATATACTCGTACACAAAACCAAAATTCATATATAAATGTATTTTTAATTACATTTTCATGAATAGTCCCGAACATATTGCAATCATTTATGTATTTAATATTTTAAATCATTTTTAGACAACTTAAACATCGTCGAATTAAATATACATTACATTTAAAACTATCTATTACACGTATAATTTAAACAAATGAAAATTTGTTTATTTTAAATTGAAATAACAAAGTTAATAAATTAAATAAAGTTAAATTTAGAAGCGAAAAGAGATATAGGTAAAGCGGTATGTTCAGATCTGAAGCAGACATAATACGTTGGTTCAAAAACGGACAAAAACAATAGCAGGCTTTTCATATTCGGATAAATTTAAACGCTGAGCCCTTTTGGGCACGTGTGAGCTGTCGGAATCTTTTCTTCCATATAACATGTTTCTACTTGCATGTTTTGGGTGATGTAGCTTTTCTACCGTCATACTTCATGCGAAACAAATAAATTTAAAATGATACACAACGCTTCTGTATATTTTATTCTATATTCACAAACATTATTTTAAGTAAAAGAATATAAATTATTTTTCAATTTAGAAGTCATTAAAAGTAAGTTTCTTTAATAAAATTAATAAATGGCTATAAATGAGTTCAATACCTCAAAATAATATAACCTAAATGAAAGATAATCAAAGCTTATAGATGTCATTTGGACGAAATTGAAAGGATAAAAGTTCGGTCATTTAAAGAATGTTCTCCAGTCCATTTATTGGTCAAGTTTGATGTACGGGTGGGGTCAATTAATATTCTTGACCTGTACTTATAGTCGCTGCAAAACATCGTGCAAAAATGAAAGCGATATTGAAAGAAGTTGTTATGCGACTGGCATGAATAGTGCTCTTGATTTGTAAGGGCAGAATCGAAAGTTGAATTATGGGTAAATGACTGAAAATGAACTCGTTCTGTAAATATCTTTCTCTTATTTAAAAGAGAAAGTCAGGTTTTTTCACTTAAAACAAGTTCAATGAATATTATTCTTCGCAAATTATAAATCTAATTTTATAAATATTTGAACAGATTTCAAATTTATGTTAGTTTCACTAGAATTAATAATAGATAATTCAAAGTAATCTAAGATTACAAGAGTTATTATTTCATGTATACCGAGTGTCTATTTTTTTTTTTGTTATATAAGAAATTGAATTGTAAAATTTTCATTACGCCATAAATTTATCCTTATTATGTTAGAATTAATATTTATATTCAAAAGTTGTATAGAATTAAAATTTGCATCCAATGAGCCTTCTTTAAATGATATGCGAAGATCCTGTCAAGAGATACTGGTAAATTTATATTTCCATCTTCAAGCAGTTTACGTAGTGCCATGCAAAATAAAACATATTACTTTTTAACACTTTGTCTTCTTTTAATTGCTAATGCAAGGAAGATTTACTTCGAAATTAAATGAATTCGGTATGAAAAATTAGATCCATAAAATTATTAATTGTAGTTTAAAAATTATAATCAATTTTTATACGAATAAAGAAAACTCATATCAATTTTATCAATATATTATTTAATAAATTTTAAGATACAAACACAAAATTACAGAAAAATTTATAAATACAAGAACTAAGACAATGTCACTTAAATTTAAATTATTTGATTTATTTTACACGGCACTCTGTAAACTACTTAAAAATGGAAATTTCAGTTTTCCTGTATCTTGTGACAGGATAGTCGTATATCATTAAAAAAAAAGGCCAATTGGATGCACATTTCAAACAACTTTTTTATTTAAATATTTTCCTTACATTAATATGAAAAAATATAAAGCGTAATGAACATTTTACCATTATTATATATATATATATATA
>CM008235.1:3941698-3954944 GCA_002278615.1 Pogonus chalceus
TAATAAATGTGTAGGTAACGACAGTGATATTAATTTTTGACTAAACATTTCCATTAAGAATGTAAACAAGTAACATTTTATAAAAATTTGGACAGCGAGAGTTTTTTCTACTTTGGCGCTCTAGAGCGGCAAAGTACCATTTTGCGCTCACAAAAGAGGGCGCAAAACGCCTACTTTGTATAGCGACTGTAGAAAAAATTAATTTATTAAAGGAACACAAATTTTTCAAGAAAAATCACCAATTTAACTTTCAAAAAACGAAAAAATTATTTTTTATTGTTTCTATTACTTCGAATTTAAATTAATTTACGTAGAAATAAAAACAAATAAACCTTAACCATTCCCTCAATATACGCGAATGTATATCGCGTTAATAAAATCTTTTATAGAAAAACTTCGCATTGACTGTTTAAACTTACTAATTTTAAAATTAATATATTTTTGGCTTCGTAAATTTAGTTCATGTAGTACGGATATAGTATGTTTACAGTAAAAACATATATTTATTATTATAATTACATAATAACATAATAAAATAAACACAAGATGTACAGCATCAAAGTTACAAAGAATGTCAGAAATTAAAACATCCCGCATTAAATGTTAAAACATCAAAAACACATGTTACAACTTGAATAGCATCAGTTTAAACTATAACATTCAGTATAATATCCATTTCCGAAAACCATAGACAACAAATAGATCTTAAATTGAATTCTGCATACATACACATACACAGTGTATGTGATATACTCAACATGTAATTTATACTTGATGTGAAACTCTGCACTCTAAATAAATATACATACAACAAACATATATACTTGTATATGAATTCTATTGCAAAGCTTAACTCGATGTGTGGTGTCTCTGTTTTATTATGTGGGTTATTTAATATGCACGTACGCGTTTACCCGCGTGACACGTGTAATCTCCCGTTAAAGGATGCGGGAGCGAACACGGAGTGGCGCTTGGCTCAAGCAATGACGTCACGGGAATATGGAAATCTTAGAGCATCATATACAAAACATTCTATTCTTTTTCTTTTTTAAATATATAAAAATATGTGTCATACAACTGACTATATTGAATTTTAAATGTTCAATTTAAATAAATGAATATATCTATTCAGTTTGATGAAAATATATTCTTAAAAACATACGAAGCAGCAAAATAATGCTTTTTATTTCTGATTTAATTTTTAATAAGTTTCAATTTACTTAAAGAACTTACCAGAAGTCTCAAAACTAGGAAATATAAAATAGCGAAACATACCTGCAACAAAAAGATAAAATTAGAATTCAATATACAATACATATAGTATAGAAATGATTTGTTTATTCAAGATTCAATAATCTAAGAAAATAAGTAACAGACAAGTGAATATAACAGGATTTGGAGAAAAACATTTTCTTTGCGCATAATTTATGATGCTTTTCAACGAATTTACGCTATCAGGGAATAACATAATATATAGCCTGATTCTCAGTTTAGTTTATATTTTATTTATGCCTTTTTAATGCCATAAGATTCTTACTTACTTAGTAATTATTTCATATATAAATTTAATAATAATAATGAATGAATTATAAAAATATAAAAATTTCATTTATTTACTGGAGAAAGTTGGTGATAAAATTAACGAAAATAAAATTAGATGAATTTAATGTCGTGGAATAAATAGAACGCGTAACAGGACATTGCCGTTTTCGCGAATTACAAGAATTACTACTTCAAAAGACTACCCGACCTCGTCGTTGCCCCATCCCCCCATTTACATTCCGGTAATATATTATAATGTAGACAAGAAAACAATTTAAAACTTTAACAAAGCTATCTCAAACATTTCAAAGGACTTAATCCTCTTTGCTGCGTAACGAAAAAATTGCATCTAATTGTGAAAACAAGGGAAAACTTGTTTAAACATTTTCCTCGTCGACGGTGAAAAGTTTTCCCTCGTTATTGGTCACGTGACGAGCGGGTAACTGTCCCAAGGGGCGAACCAGGAACAGATTAGAACCTTCAGGATCGCGCTTCGCGGCCATAAATCACAAAATCATTAAAAAAAAGAGCAGGAAAAGTGACCGGAGGAACTATCAGTGCCGCTCTATCGAATTAATCATATATAGTGATAGACCAGCGATTTTTTACCTTTCTTTTTCCGGTTCAAGTAAAGTTCCGTTTGAAACGCGACGGCGACGCTGATATTATTGCGGTGCGGTGGCCGTTGTGAGGGGTGTTACGAGTTTGATGCTGGTGAAGGGAAACGATAGTGGAAACGACTCGTTCAATGCACTCATTGGAAACGATAAAAACGCGCTACGTTGCGATACGCACTAACGTTGTGCTTGTGCTATGTGCTAGAGCTCCACCAATGCCGATGTGGTGTCAAGCTAGATCAGTCTACATTGATAGATGAGCCAGTATCGGGTGCGACCGCTTCCGGTCCCTGCAGACGTTGCATTACAGACGTGTACTTAGGAGGAGGAATAAAAAAAAATGCTACACTTGCTAGTTTGTTGCCAACAAGAAAAATAAATCCCTCTTTTAATCCAAAAAAGCGTAAAAGCTTATCAAATAATCAATAAAACAGATTTTCCCCGAAAGAAGATAAACTACTTTTGATCTACTATTTTTATTAATAAATCATTTCATACTTATCTTACAACATTCCAGATAATATTTCATATTTCCTAACAAAATTCGAAATACTCCTCTCCATTTCCAGAAGTGATTCAAATTAAATCAATCATAATATACTTAAAGAAATAAACTGAAACAATATTGCTGCAGTTACTTCAGCGTCATTATATTAATATTTATAACTAAAAAACAATAAATTAAAAAAGAGAAAAATTATATTCAATACGGTACTGTATTATGATGGAATTACCCTTCATGCGAGAAATATCGTACCGTCACAGCCAATGCAATTGAACTAATGTAACTAGACTACATGTCCATTGAGAAGATTAAAAATTTTCTAAAATGAAGTATCTCTAGGAAAATCTATCTTATTCTTCATGGTTCACAGTAAAACGATAAAATTCAATTTAAATTACATCGCAAATTAAATAAAAAACAAATCAATCATATTTAAAATTGAACCAAGATACTTATTATTAAATCGGAAGATTAAAAATTTATTTTAATGCATTTAAAATGAAATTATTAATGCCTGATATAAAATTGTTGTATTATATGTATGATATAAATTTTTCTTTTCAGCGTTTTAAATTTTTCACGATTTCGTAATAAAAATTTTAAGATTCTGAGATGAGATTAAGTCTCCACAACAAGATTTAAATTTGCTGTGTAATTTAAATTTTTTACCGAGCAATTCTACACTTTGATAATAAAAATTTTATTGAAGGTTAACCCCCTAACAAACGACTTAGTCCGGTCGTTATGGGCTGACACAAATTTTCACCCCCGCTATAAAAATATCACCCGAGTTTCGAATATGAATACAAAATGATTCTTGCGACGTTTTCTGATATATTTATAGCTCTGTATATTGATAAAGTGAAATTAGTTTTATGAGTTATGAAAATATCGACTCTCTACACTTAAAAAATACTTTTCTAAACTTAAAATTAAAAAATAATTAAAAGTTTAACAATAATCCACGCCTATTATTGTTAAAATTCTCATATTAATATTTGAGGTTAAAATATAAATTAATACATAAAGTTAAAACATTTACAGTTTAATTCAACATTGTATTTTTAAGAAAAAAAAAAAAACATTATATTACATAGAAGCAAAAACGAAAATTGAAATTTACCTTAACAAAAATAAAAATGTTTATTTTGATAAAAAATAATTATATTTTATTTAAATCTTGTTTTCTTTTGTTTTTATATACACAATTGAGATGTTATTAAAGGTAAATTTCTCTTATAAACATCTTAATTTCGCTTTTTCTTTGCTACGATACTTCGATTATAATTTTTTTTAAATATATAATATTTTAAATAAATTGGAAAAGATTTTTTGTGAATTTGCATATTTTAAATTATTTTATAAAATATTAGTTGGAAAATTAAGTTTAGTTCTAATTCTTTATTAGGAATGCTTTGGTAATTTTTTATCAGCCTTGTAAAAAATAGATCAAAATTAGTAAATTTAAAGAATCAATGTATATCAACGATAAATTCATCTTATAATATTAAATAAGTAATTCTAAAAAGTATTTTGAGCCAAAAATTGGTGTAATGGGGTCTTATTTTCAGAAAAATTCATTTAAGACTTTTTAAAAGGTTTTTATACACAGCGTAAGAGTGATATCATAGCTAGACAACGGAGAATTATTTAAAAAGATAAAAGAAGTTGAATTGCTGCAAGATATTAATTAATGCAAAAAAATTTTATAAAATGTTTAAAATGAAGATTTGAAAGAAAGAGCAATTCTTATGCAACTCAATAAAGATATCGAAAAATGTAACATTGATATAACTGGTGAACTTCACGGTGAGTAAACAATATACTTTGTTAGGACCGTATGTGTCATTTTATAAAGTTAAGAAGCCAGAAACATTTTAAGTACTTTTACCACAGGAGAATCTACGACATTCTCGTAATTTAGTGTGGAAAAACATTTTAGGAAAAGAATTAATTGCCGATATGTATATTTTACATAATTAAGATATTGATTAATGAAATGGTAAAGCGACAGAAAAAAGATGGAGAATAATATGGCGGAACTTAGTTATCATGTATACAAAATAATTAAATAAATTCACTTTCCTGTTCACTAAGTTATTTGAAAAAAGTATGAATATCTCTAAACTTCTCAATTTGAATTTCAAATAATTGCCAATAAAACTAAAAAGAACTTTTGCTAGTATTGTGTAAAATTCTTATAATAGAAACATATTTATAAAAAAGGTATAAAGTAGCAGAAAAAGGAAATACTAATTGTCCATTTAACAATCAGATGTGTGTATAACATGCATGTATGTATGCATATCAGAATAGTATCTGACAGATAACGTTTTCCTATAGACAAGTTATCGTCTTAAATAGGGTAGGGCAGTAGTAGTTGTGTCTCTGTAGACAGGGCATTAGGGTCGGGTGATGTATATTAAGGTATACGAGGGAAATTAGCATAAGCCGTTGTAAAGCGCCATGTTCATGTATGGCGAAGGTCGTTACTGTCAGCCGAATCGCAATTTGTATCATCTTGTAGCCGAGGTGATCATCATGTCGCGATCGCGATACCATCCCTTAAACATATTTTACTAAG
Source organism: Pogonus chalceus (assembly GCA_002278615.1). Taxonomy (NCBI): domain Eukaryota; kingdom Metazoa; phylum Arthropoda; class Insecta; order Coleoptera; family Carabidae; genus Pogonus; species Pogonus chalceus. The sequence continues at coordinate 3,946,947 of CM008235.1, forward strand.
TGTTTTTAGCACGCACTTTATACATATTTACATCTATCCTTGCGATCATTTTCGAATCAACCGAATTATAAACGACTTTGCAAATTGCTTTCTAATTATATATTATTTCTATCCATAGATAATAAGTTCTAAATATTATTATAAACTTACAACTTCTTAAATTTACATTTAACAACTATTAATATACAAACAAATATATGTATTTAAGCATTACTTCCACTATCTATTTTATTTGTTTTAACTGAGAGCAAAAATATGCAGCAAGTTTTAAATATATGAATAGAACTTAAAAAGCAAGCTTCAAATTAGGAACTCTACTAAAAATGCACAACATCTGCTACGTCAAGTCCCTTCAAAACATAATATAAAAAATTGAGGTTATGAATATTAGCTAGTAGAAATTTCGCTACTGCCCTTTACTGTGATTATAGTTCATTTCTCTAGAAATTTAAACAATTATAAACACCAACAATCCATTTTATTTGTGTAAAACATTATAATCCCGCAACTTAACTATGTTAGACTATGTTTACATGTATATAGTTTTAGTAAACAACTAGTAACAACATGAAAATACCTGTCTGTTGACTTTTATGTGTATTTTAACATAGACAAGATTTTAGTCTATATTTTAAATTGACACAATTAAAACTTTAGAATATGATTTATAATTTTTATTATTTACGTTATTAAATTTGAAATATATTAATATATTATTCTGCAATTAAATTGTATAAAATGAAAATAAATAGAAAGGTTGATGTATATTTTGTAATTTATTTTAAAAAAGAAAATTTAATGGTATACGGTAATATTTCGCTTGATATATAATAAAATGTAATTCGATCTCAATTATTTCGAAATTTGTAAATATTCATTTCATTTAATTCAGAAGCTTCGGTAGTAAAACTTGATACAGTAGAATCAGTATCTGTTGCACCATCATTTAAATTAAAAGAAATTGCATTTGCGGTTCGTAAGGTCGAAGGTGATTGGATCTTGGCCCGATTCCATAGTCTGTAATTTTGCTAATCCTATTAAAAGTATCATATAACCTGAGTAGGCCTGTTGGGGTATTGATCCAGCGCCCCTCTCCATACTAAACCACCCTGAACTTGTTCGGTTCGGTTCAACCCCGTCTGTTCGGTAACATTCGGTGGGATTCGACTCAAGCCGAATATGTCCCTATATTCCGATAAAGAAGGGACTATCTAACGTCCCTTTTTCGAGAACTTCACTTTCTCCAGCTATCCTTGTTTGTTTCGGAAAACGCGTGGATGAATAAGCGTATTTGCTTTTGAGAATTTTGTTTTGTTTAAATTATTGTTTGAAAATTAATGTTTCCGTAAATGATTATAGAGAGGAGGCTGTTCCAGTTGAATTTATTTCAAATAAATACCAACTTATTTTAATAAACCAACTGGTAAAACTTTAACATCATAAATAATTAATTAAGGTATTCAAATAAATTAATATTTCAGATGCTTCAAGAGATGTAATTTATTTTTCTTTTTTCGTTTTGTGGTAAGTGAATTTATAATTTTTTTTTTCTTTCTTTCTTATTTGAAATGATAAGTCGTAAGTCTTTTTACGTAAGTTTTATGGCTTTGAACGCAACGCACATCTTAAGTTAATTTCGGTTATGAATGCTACATTTTCCCGCCGACATTTCGTGCTTGAGTTTTTTATTAAGTATGTTATAAATTTTCATGATTCAATTTTAGAGTTTTTAATGGACAGACGACTATTTAAATTTTAAAATTCCATTAGCCACTGTAATTTGCCTTGCATTTATGAATATGAATTAGTTGAAGGGTGACAATCGTGCTGATAAAAAAGAAGACACTGATTACCCAAGAAGAAAATACGAAAAGACTCGGCAAAAATCTACTCTCCATTTTCTATATAATTTATTTCTTACAAATCAAATTATATTATTTCAAAACATACCTTCTCCCTTTTTTCTTATTTTTTTGAATTATTTATCTAATATTCACTTCAAACTCAAATGTAAGTTGATATTATAATCTTTTATGTTCAATTAACTAATAATAAATTATCAAATCATATTCAAATGTAAACCTCATCGTTTTTAACAAGTTAATTATCATAAAAAAACGTCCATTATTCAACATGTCCTTAAACATATGCCATAATCATATATTATGACTTGTTCAAATTTTGACATGACATCACAAAGAACAAAAGAATTGTCCGAAGAAATATAAAAGATGAAATTCCGCAGTCGTTTCACTCTTGTCGCCATCGGAGAAATACGTATTTTACCGTCAAACCATATACATAACCTCATTTTATTATTTTACCTCTGTTTTTTAAAAACTATTCTAAAATTCTGTGTTATTTGTACTTTGATATAATTTTAAATTCATTTCATTTTTATATTTCATAAAAGCGTAAAATAGGAATTTATTTTATTTAATAATGCTCAACAACCTTTTGTTTATTCTACAAACATATTTTTTAATGTTCTTCTATTTTTGTACAATAATTATATATTTTTATTTTTAACAAAAATGCATACATACATACAGGACCGTAACTAGACAGGGACAACAAGGGCACTTGCTCAGGGTCCCGATCGAAAGAGACAATATAAAATGAAATTAAAATTACGGGCAAAGACAATTGAAAGAATCATTATTTTGTGTTTATTTATTAAGACTGTTGCCAAGCTTTTTTTATTGGAGGGGGGGGTCAATTTGAAAGTCTTGTCCAGGGCCCAAAAAAAAGCTATTTATAGCCCTGCATACAAATATTAAGATATTGATAATAGATATAATATGATAGATAAAGGCTAATTTGTGGACAAAATGATTCTGCGTATATTCAGTTACGATTAATCAATTTGGCCGGTATAAGGTCTTACGAAGTGCCATATGGCTAAATATAATTAAATTCATATGTATTATGTATTATACCGTTATTAAAGATATTTAAACAAATTCCGAATGTACTTAAACAAAGAAATATGTAAGGTTTCAAGAAAAATATTTGCAATTAACAGTAAGGTATTACTATCTCTCCGATGACTCATAATGAAATTAAATACGTGTAATTTCCTGTACGTACTTTATAGATATAAACAATTTCCTGTTTATAAATGAAAAATATGATAAATAAAAATTTGAATGAATTGAAATTAAAATGTAAATTGTATTTGTAAAGGAATAAGACAATGTTCTATGTGTGTTGCGCGGTTTTTCGAGTAGGTGGCTATCTAGACGTTGACCTTTCGTCCCCATGATGTGTTTTTTTGGTTGAGCGAACATTGATGGGTGTTTGTTTTATATTTACGACGACATAAAGTGTACTTTAGGATGATTGTGTCCCTTTGTTGTTACTTACGAGTTGAAAAAAACTCGTTTGTGAGAATTCTCCTCTGCCTCCAGAACATTACGCTCTAATTGTACCGGATTATGTAGCGCTCTTTACCTTTTATAGTTGTGTTACGCAACATGTGTGATGGACGCTGTTGAAAGCTGAACTTGTCTATGTCCGTGTCCATTCGAGAAAGTGGAGCGGAATTTCTTTTTTTGCTGTCGTCATGAATAACAACACAAACAACCGAGTATTTTTGTTACTAAACTAAACTGTCAGTGGAAAGATGTAGATAATAGTCAAGCTCTAACATTTATTTGTTCATATTATACCCATTACGTTTCATTTGTGTTATTGTGACCAAAGAACTTTTATTTACATCGAGTAAATAGCGCGTGAAAGTGCTCTTTTGTTAATATTAACTAATATATTTATCTTTATATGTAGATCAAATTACATTATTATAATTCAATCATTATAAACATTCATTAGACTTAACAATAACTAAATAAATCACATAGTAGTCTAGTTTAAACAAAATAAATGAAACAATACAACAATAAAACAGATGCGAATTCAGAAACAAGAAAAAATAACTTAGGTATAATGAATATGTCACCATTTTTTAGCAAGAGTTATCCCCAAAATCAGACAATATAATAAATTGCGATACAAAAACAGAAGAAATTTAATCTTACAACAACAAGAAAAAATATGTTTCAAGGAAAAAACATAACTGGCATATAGCCAGCGAAAAACTTCGGAAACGTAGATGAAGCAGGAATATTACAAAAAGCAATAATTTTAATTGGAATTATTTCTTATAATAATGATTTGATATATTTATTTTAAATAAAATCTCTTCAAATCAAATTTTAATTAAAATCAAATGTATTTTTGATTAATATTTTATATAAGTATAAAGCATATGCATTTTTTTTTATTAGAAATGTATAAAGCGATAGAATTCTTTAGATAGTAAAATAAAAATTTGTAAAAAATGGACAAGACACAGCAGGAGTCAAGGATGAGTGAAAGAAAACGGCTGTAAATGTTCTGAGAATCATGGTATAAAAGTTCGTTTGATGCAATTCTGAAAAATAAAACGAACTCGTAGTATAGAGAATTCCATTTTTATACTCTACCAATATCTTTTTTAACAAACACAATTTTTCCACATTCCAAGTGAATACTATGTTATGTGTAGATACGTATAGGTATATGAAATCTCTTGGACGGAATTTCAAACTTTATAGTGAAAATATTCGAAGCTCTACGCTTCGACGAAAAAAGCATCCAATATGTGTAAGTGTATCGCAAAAGAAACAAAAACTTAGTGTCTTCCTTTCGACTAACTTACAATACACTTTCGTCACTTTGCGTTTATCTTATTTTTTCAATTAAATCTCTTAATTTTCTTCATTTCTCAAATGATTATTTGCCGTTAATATACTTTAGAACGCTGAATTTTATAGATTTGTTCTAGTTGAACGATTAAACTAAGATTTCTAGATTTTTAAATGCTGTTTAATTGCTTTTTTTTTTTATCTTTAACAATAATTTTTTTTATACAAATTTATTTAAGATGACGGAGATCTAACAATGTTTTCCGAGAACGACGAACTCGCGAACTATTAATTGGCGAAAGCTCTAGTCCTCGTAATTTTTATATAAAACAAACGAAATATTTTTTTACTATTTCAAACAATCACAATTTGTATTTAAATCAAAAAATTGAGAATAAAAATCCGAATTTCAAAATGAAGACGCTCAAAGAATTAACTTTCAATTTAAACATATTTTTGTAGTTATTTTTACTCTAAAAATATAATTTTTTTAAGTGTTCTTCCATTTTTTTAAATTAAGGAGAAATTAAAGTAATTTCTTAAATGTGTCAAAATTTTCAGCAGGATCGGTCAAAAAGTTTTTGGAGAAAAATTAGATAGCGTTCAAACTCCAAGCGTAAAGGTGTGAACCTTATAGACTATAACATCAGAAGTACTGATGTATTTCATTTTAAAATTTTGGTAACATATTCTTAACATATCAAACTAACATTTAATAAAAGAAAAAAAAAAAGATTTTTTTAATAGTTCTAAAGATATTTCTCCCATTAAATCAACCAAAAAAATGCACAATTCGCAGAACTTTCGTAAATAATAATAAATAAAGTATTTTATAGAATTTAATTATCTGTTGAAAGCTGTACATTTAACCATAAAACTAATTGAAAAAAGTATTAATTGAAGGTTTTACTTCGAGACTTTTATTTAAAAAGAAAACAACAAATATTATAAAAACATTTCCATTTTAATTAAATTTCGTAAACTTTCAGTAGCTTCAAATATTTAAACATTAAAGTAATATTATTTTATGTAAAACTTTCCTTTGAAATTTACGTCTTTCATCATTTTAAAGTACTCCACACATCTCTAGTAATTACAGAAGAATTTTTAATTCTGTAGTTACCAATTCAACCGTATTTATTTCATAAAATATTAATTTTAACATCGTCTGGGTGATTCTATATATTCCAAAATATCAATATTTACATAATAAATATTTGTGTATAGAAAATATTTGTAAAAACTAGCATCTTTTATGCATAAAATATCACTATTTCAACAAAAGAACGAATAATTTAATCCAGGTCAAATGAAGTTCGCTAAAAGTACAATGAAAACGAAGTACTAACTAACGAAGAGACGAGTGTCGTGTCGATTATAATTTCATATCTTTATGAACGTTTCAAATACCGACGATGCAACTTCGTTTCATAAAAAAAGTTTATCTCTTTAAAAGTAAATGAGGAATGGCACAATACACTTGATAATTGGATTTACTTCAATGATCTATTTCTTGAAAGGATTTTATCTTTTTACACAAATAATACAAATTACTTTGCTATTTGCTAGATCAATATAAATACTTTTTGTGTTAAAATTTTAAATTTTATAGTTATCAATTATTGTAAAAACTAAAGTGATAGTTTAAGTAATTTATTAATTTGAGAAATTAATGCACTTTACTTTCAAGATCTGTACAATACTTTTCTTACGACCATTAGTTATGTTTTTCGTGTGATTTTCAAGCAGATATCAATAAATCTAGGTAATTATTATGTTACTATGGAAACAACTTGTTTATATTATGAAAATTACTTAATATCTGTATAGAATAACATTGTTAATAATTTAAAATCTTAAAGCGTTGTCTATATAATTTAAAAGTTAAAAGGTGATAAATTTTAGGAGATAATATGTTTTTTTTTTATGTTATAGAATGTGTGTGTGTGCGCTTGGCGTTATCATAGTTCGATTCGAGAATTTTATATATATTTTTTATGTTAGAAGTCAATATTTCACCCTATATATTGTCCACGAAATTTCAGTGGCTATAAAGGTCAGCGTACCTTGTATTATTTGTTTTAATGGGCCGTATAACTTTTGTCCGGTATCGTGGTGGCATAGAGATAGAAAAGGCCGTGACAGGGTGACTATAATGTTCAGTAGTGACTTGTGACTCATGCTTTATCCTATTCCTGACGGTGATAATGGAACGGCCTTCTAAAGGGGTACAGCCACACGCATTAAAAGGGTTAATTGCGGCCGAAGCCCAAAGGAATACAGATCTTCACTGCTATTCAGCATAGCAAGGCTATTGGATACGAAAGCTCGCGGAAAGCAATTAAGTAACTTTTGTATTTTTTGTTTCCACTTTTGATTCGATTCTTCTTTCTGTCCATGCCTCCATGCCTTTGCCTGTTCCATACCACTGCAATACTGGCAAATTTCTTTCTTTTTTTTTTATTTCAAGATTAAAACGAAGACATATTATGAGAATTTGAAATGAATTCCAGTTAAGATATAATTAAAAATCAATGAATGCTTTAAAGTTAATCACTCGCGATAATATTCGAATCCTTTCATTTTAATTATTTAATAGCGCACGAAAATTAAATTACATCGACGAAATTTTATTTAAAATACTTTTAAAAATAGTTAAACATATGTATGTAATAAAAATGCTTTACAAATGATTTCCTTAATACTGCATTTCCTGTCGGTATGTTTTATTTAAAATAAAGTTGTATGAAACATTCATCGATATTCCAATGTTTAAAATGCGTTACGTTAGAGTATACATTGAAGCAAGTATTATCGCGCAACCGAAAAACAAATAGAAAAGGAAAATTTATAGCGTGTGTCGTTTCCGCCGTGTAAATAAAATACGGCATCGGACTTCCGTGACGTCACCTACAAATCTACATTAAAAGACGCGAACTCGACCCACATTGGTAAATGTACGATAGGTGAGACGAACAGGTAGTAAAAACGTACATGTTACGCGACACTGTCAAATGATGTGGTTTAAGCGAATTCATTTTCATGAACTACTTTCGTGTTTAAGTCTTCAAATAAACTAACTCTTTTTATTTTCTCTTATATTTCAACACATTATTCATTCTAAAATTGCTGTTTTGCACGTTTTACACTTGAATTTAAAAATTCATATCAACACTTATATCAAATATAACTATTTAATATTTTGTTTTACAAGTTAATATTTATAAACAAATAATTTTAAACACACCTACGATATATTTTTACAGAGAAAATTTATAAAAGCAATTTTCTTTCAATTTATGAAAAAAAAAAA
>CM008235.1:3959199-3969941 GCA_002278615.1 Pogonus chalceus
ATAATGTATTTTACTTTGTTAAATAAAATTTATCTTTAAGCAATATATTATTTTTTATCTACTTTATATATTTACAAATAATTAATTATATTTTTATCTCCTGCCACATTGTCTAATGACAGTATTAAATTAATTGAAAAAAAAAAACTAAGTATAAAAAATGTCAAATTAAATTGTACATAAAATATGTATAACAACAATATAATAATGTAAAGTCTTCTTAAATAAAATAATTATTTTAAAAAGCTTATAACGTAAAAGAGAAAAAAAATTCTAAAAAGAATACTTCGAAATAACAAAAATAAGTACTTATAAATTGAACAGAAAGTTATAGATTTTAAGAAAACAAAAACAAAATAACAAAAAGAAAAACAAATATAAATAAAAACGTGTACTCCGAAACAAAACACTTGTAGCAACATAAAAAATCTCGACTTCTAACATTCTTCGTTCCATTTGCTTTAAGTTAAATGAATTTGTATGCATGTGTGTTTCCTATTTAAACATGAACACTAGCAGCATTACAATTTCCATATTAGATGATTACAAAGATGAAACAAAAAGGAGAAAACAATACGTTTGAATGTACAGATAAAATTATATATACAACACTTTTACACGCGTTCGTAGAACAATATACATGTGTGACTAAAAATACGACAACACATGACAATATAATAGGTACTTTGAAATTAGCTTTAGGCATTTTAACGGAAACTTATATACATGCATATATTACACTCAAATCGGAAAGGTTTGTTAAAAAGTTTAATTTATTTTTCAAACACTTGTTATAATTTGTTCTACAATATTTTTAACTATTGTGACAAGTTAATTTTCAATCATAAATCTCAAAACGGACCATTATACAAAATTTCATATAGAAATAAATTGAAATCAATTCAAATTTAAACAATTTTGGCCCATTACTACCTCAAATTTATCTGGCATTATAAAAATTATAAACAACAACCTTCATATTTTATATTTACAGTATCTGGATGACCAAGCTTCGTTTGGAATTATGATTAGCTTTTATTTAATAATGCAAAATAAACTTATCCACACTAAATTACGAGAATGACATATATTCTTATGTGATAATAGTGCTTTAAATGTTTCTTGTTTCTTAATTTTGGAAAATGGTAACAGGTTAGTCAAGGTATATTTTGTACTCATCGTGAAGTTTACCAATGATATAAATGTTATTTTTTCGGCATTTGATTAGGTTGCACAAGTATTACTCTTTCTTTCAAATCTTCATTAAGTTTTCGAACTTTTTATCATAAAGATTATTGTTTGAAATAATATCTTATGGCAATTTAACTTTTTTTCATTTTAGTTGTAAATAATTATTCATTGCCTAGCTATAATACTTACACGCTGTAAATATAAGCAGTAAAAAAGGCCTTAAAACATTTTTTCCTGAAATGATACCCTAACAAATCAATTTTTTGACCAAAAATACTTCTACTCCGTCATTTTATCAAAGAAAATTCACTCATATACATTCGAACATGATTCAAATCTATTCCTATTCTGCAAAAATTTGAAAAAATTTTCTTACTAAATATATAACCTTACTTTTTGCAAAATCGGTAATTTTTTCCTTTATACATAATATACACATTCAAATAAAGAATGCTATGAAACGTAAAAAAATACAATTTAAATTTTTTTTTATGACCTCCAGAGACCTAGACTATTTTTTTACAAAAAATCATTCTTTAAATAAGATAACATTAGCAGAGAATTTTATGAAGCATAAATTTTAATCATCGCAGAAATTTATAAAAAGTAAGCCATCCTGAATCGACAAAAATCGTTGATGTATAACCTTCCTTTTTTGTAAAAAATTGATAAATATTTCCATGTCGAAATTACAAGTCGGTAAGTTAAATATCTCTAAATATTCACAAAAAGCATTTCAAAAATTGTAATTTAATTTATATACACTCTTCTGATAAAGTTATATATAAAAATATATCCATATTTCACAAAGAAATAAAATAACAACATTTTTCAATTTAAAACCACAATGACAACATATTATAAAATTCCGTTTTTATTTGGTATAAAACAAAACAGAACTTTTACCAAAATTAGAGCACAGCAAAATTTACAACAGTCGCGGGATTTCAATTAGTATTTTATTTAAATTTCCAGGAAGAATTAACATACAAAAAGAATAAAAGATGAACAAATGCCGGCAATGCGCACGCAAGTCAACACTCTAAAACATTGCTTGTTTGTATTTGCATGTGCTAAATCAAGTATTGAAGAAAATTTATCTTTTATTTGAGTTTTTAGCGTAAATATATATTATAATTTGCGGTGTAATTATAAAACCATTGTTTACTTAGATATATTCACTTAAATGTATAGTTAATGTACGTAATTATACATTTTTTTAAATAAATGGAAGATAATTACAATAATTTTAAATTAACTCTGTTTATGATTATTTTTAATTGATACATTTACAAGTTTTTGTGTTATTAACACCACGCTTCGATGGCTATGTCCTGTATTTATCAAGCAGGCTATTAAACTAATAAATAACAAAATAAAACTATAAAATTTAAAATTTGTGGGTAATTAATTTACTTTTAAAAATACTTTAATTGCTACACTTAAAAAAGGATTGCCAATCGTTTAATTATAACAGTATTATTTTATTGAGGACAATAATTTTTTTTTATTCTAAACAAAATTGTTATTGAATTGTCAATTTAACAACGCCACCAACAAAAAAAAAATAATGATATATAAATGATGCCAATTAAAGAAATAAAATATCATAGAATAAACCTCAAAAAATATATATTCTTTTGAATAATTTATTATAAACGTATAATTTATAGCCACAATGATAATATAAATTCATCGACAAAAAATAATAAGTGAGCCATTTATGAGGCATATGGACAATTAGTATACGGTATTATTTACTCAGATTGAAATATAGAGAAAGCAAAGTTTATGCAGATGGTACCGGCGAGTCCCAACCGCCAAAAACAGAAAACAGAAAACAGTGCGAAACGATGCAATTTGCGAAATGTGAAGCTCCACTCGCAGCCGGATATGAATCGAAATTGAAACGAAATGCGGTTCCGGAATAAAAATTTCGATCAGGAAAAATCAATCTACAAAAGGAGTCTAAGAAATTGCGGTCGTTATTGAATTTCTGAAACATTTGAAATGGTTCAGTTCTGCTTTTATTCCAAATACATCAACCCTACAATACGTAAAACATGTAAAACGTTAGTCAAATTTCCTTATTTTCGTATTTACATCCTTATCTGGAATTTAATTTAATTATTTTTTCATTAATACATGATAAACAAATTTTGAAATGATGATAAATAAATATTTCAACACGAACACGACCAATATCCGCATAACATCAATAATAACAACAGTAATAACCACGTCTGTAATAATTACAAGCGGCAAATAATTTTCATTGCGTGGAAATTTCGTTCACGAATTCACAATTCTCATTCACGCACCTGTCTCTCACGCGCACAAATTCATGCACGCACTATTTTCAGGGAAATCGATAGATTCTACGAGTATAGTTTCGTTCTATTCTGTTTTGGTTTACTGTTGTATATTTGTACGACTGTTTTATGTCTCACGTGCCTACACACAATTAGTCACAGGTGTGTATGGGGAAGTTGTAATATTATAATACATAAGGAAACGAACTATCGTTGTATTTATATATAGTAGAAATGGTAGATAAACGACGCCCTTTTCTTACTCGGAAAGTGAAACTATTTTACCAACTAAACAACGCTTTGATTATAACCAAAAATATTTCTTTCTTGCTTTAAGCACATAAAAGGTTATTAAATTTCAAACATTATTTAATATTTACGCTACAAAGTTTCAAATATCATAACTATAGTATAGTTCAGGAAAAGTCGCTGTTGCGCAATAGTTTTAAGTTTACATGGTACCGTCCTGCCGAACTTTTTTTTATCCTTCAAAAATGACTTTTCTTTTTGACGTGGTTTATGTCTAAAATGATTAATATATAATAATATTTTGACAAAATTTAATTAATCAAATTAAATTAAAATTATAAAGGCTTTAAATACTTTCTCTTTACATATAGTAAACAATACGTCGAATAGCAGACTGATGCAATTTCTCAATATTCCTTAATATTCTTGCACTTATCATTGTTTCAAAAGAGACAAAACGCTTTCTTTTTTTAAATTCCTGTAATTATAATTGAAATTGTTACTCTTAATGCATTTTTTTCTCTCTGTTAATTGTATATTAATATTCTTATTTAAAAGCACAATTTTTTTACTGTAATTTGCCTCTCTACTAGCAGAAAATATAATTAAAGTACCATTTTTCTTTTTATTTTTATCAAAATATATGCATAAATTCACTGCCATGTTTTTGCAAATATAATTTATAAGTTTGACAACAATAAATATTCACAAACAGTTTGAAAATCTACTGAAAATAGAAACGTAAAAGGTGGGAAATTCAAAATTATTTTTAGAATTAAGTTATGACATACTTTACATTATACACATATCTCCGACTTTTTGTGAACTATACTGTATAGTCGTCGTCACGAACCAATTAAATTACATAATAATAAATAAAAATATTTATCTGTATCTTTAACTACATAAACCTTCACGTAGCTCAAAAAACAATAATAATATTTACATAATAATAATTTGAGATATTACTTCAACATACGTTATTATCTTTTTCATCTCCTTAACATTTAATTGATATACTTTTCAATAATCTGAAGTACGTCGCAACTTTATTCGAAAATCTTTGTTAACTTTAGTTACTTCTTTACTAAGCGTTTGTGTATATAGCAACAATGACATTTTAATGTAAACGTACAATGATTACACAATTACATTGTTTCATGGCGACGACTATATCGTCAAATTCACGTTGCCTATTAAAGTAATAAGATTTAAAAGAGAAATTATAAATTAAAATTGATGCGAATGTACACTTAGTTATAAAAATAACTGTCTGAATACAAAATTCACATACGTGACAAACTATGTTAAAAAATGTAACACCTACATTGAACATGTGTCTAAACTTAATTCATACATTACAAAAATTAGAATGTTTTTCTTATGGGAATCCAACTATATACTTATATTCAAATCTTACAATCAGTTTAAACTTGAAAACCAAAACTAAACTAGAAGTTAAAGTGAGATTTTTGCAATTTTTATGAATATTTTATTTATATTAAAAGTATACAAGAAAAAAGAAAGAAAATACAAGCTATTTAGGATTGACATTTTCGAGACTGTCATCAAGTTCAATGTTTTTCGGCTCCAGACACGAATAATTCAATTTTAACTGCGTCTGCTTTTTTGACATCACCAGCATCCGGAGTTTACATTAAATGTTTAAATATCGCATTAATTTCTAAATTGAAGTAAAAAAAAACTCTATTTCTGTTATTAATTTAAAACTGTGACAATGCAATTAGCAACTACTAAAGTCTCCAAAAATAAAATAAAGATTTTTATTTTTACACACTATAAACATAAAATAATGTTATAAAATTGCATGTTTTATTTATAATTCGTCAAAAATTTTCAATTTAAATATCATCAAAGCACATAGTAGCAAATAGAATGGTTTACATTCATTTTATCGTAGTATTAAAGTCACATAAAACAGTAAATTAACACAACAACAAACAAAAAAGTACGAAAGTTCTATAACAATAAAATTTATGTAGCATTAATCCACAAAAATTTATATATTTTAAATAAGCAAATAACATTTAAATTGATGCAAATGAAATAGCAATCGTTGTAAACAATAATTATTTAAATTTGCAATGAATTTATTTAAACATAAATATGTATGTTCATATGTTCAAATAATAGAGAATTTTATAATAAACTAAAACGAATAAATAAAAATATTTGAACGATGAAACGAAAAGCAAATACCTCCATAGTGTTTGTGTGGCGATTTGCAACGGCTGTTTGTTCAGGGTAATTGCTATATTGAGTGATAAATATTTATCGTTGTTAACGGGGTATAAATATTATCGTATATATATATGTACATAGGAAACGTTATGGAATGCATTTCTACCTATTTACGATTACGCACTTATTTACTATCAATGTACTGATTAGAATGAAACATTATAATGTTTATTAAATGTACCAACTAATTGCCAAACCGAAAAATTTTTTTGATTAAAAATATATTATAGAAGTTTATATATATATTTGAACATCTTAATGTATTATTTTAGCAATCAGGGTCTCCCATCTGCAATTATTTGATATTTAATTGAAATTGATAAACCAAAAAGTAAATATTTGGACACATTTTGTATATTCCAGCAACAAATAAAAATGAAATATATAATTTAACGTTTCTTCTAGTATTACGGGCTTCGCATCTTTAATAATCAAATATTTAATTTAAATAAAAACAAAATTAAATAAATATATTGTCAAAATAATTTAAATCTTAACATCACAATAAATGCTAGTAACAAAACTATTTTATAGCACTTCTTTAAGTCGCTCAAACTGATTTCACAATATCACTTTAAATTAATATTTAGTTTTGAAGTATCTAAAGCAGCGGTGGTGCTTAGGATTTTAGTTGACTTCATAATTTAAAGCGAGCTGTCTAATTGTAAGTCACATATATTGATTTAAAATTAGTAACAGCCTGCTTCAGATTCTGAGCTCAACTAAAAACCTTACTACATCTATTGCTCAAGATCCTTCAAAACAATTTGTAGAATTTCAAACCCTTTTAAATTAAAAAAAATTTATTAATTATTCAAAAATATTAGGATGACAGAATTAAATTTCGAGAATCATATGGATTCTCCTATGGTAAGAGTACTTTAAATTTTTCTGGCTTCTTTATTCTGCAAAATGACACATACAGGCTTGTTAAAGTATATTTTATCTTAAATATGAATAATATATTTATTGAGTTGCATAAGTATTGCTCTTTCTTTCAAAAGTTTTCGAACTGTTTATCATAAACATTATTGTGAAAAATGATATATTTCATTATATTTGTAAATAATTCCTCGTTGTCTAGTTATAATGTCACTGCCACGCTGTACATAAAAACCGTAAAAAATTCCTCAAATGATTTTTCCATATTTCCCGGAAACGAGACCCTAACAGCTCAATTTTTACCCAAAATACCCCTAATCCGTCAAAATCGTTAATAATTCATAAAATTTACTGTAACAAAACATGAAACCTAATTGCAAAATGTAATGCAATGCTTAAAATCATAAAATTTTTATATTTTCATTTATTCCAATAGGATTTTATTGTATATTTGTATATAATAATTTTATGTATATATAATGATTGCCCAAATTAAGGCTTTGTTATCAATAGATCTCTATATGAAACGAGATATCTATCTATACATGGATGTATTTGACAGTAAAGAGTGTATTGCATTGCTTGAACAACAACAGCCTATGGTGGTATATTAAGCAAACACTCAATGTCCAGTTACGACCGCCAAATCAACCAACCGATGTTGCATGGCCATGGACAATTTACCACAGGTGTTTACTCCTGCTTTCTACCGCCCTAATATACCATGCAATATATCATAATAGTTCAAACCTCCAAACAAAACGAAACAACAATTATTTATATGCTGATATGAAATCATAAATTAAAAACAAAAATTACCACAGCATTCAGGGATTTAAAAAAATATCCGTTTTATTAAAAATTTCATTTTAACATGATATATTTTATTATATTTTTCGTTTCTTCTTAAAATTGATTGACTGTTATTATTTATTATTTCATTGTGAAATTATTTCTTTGAAAACTATAGAAACTATTAGAAACAATTCTAACGATTGCATGAATAGGTGAGCAAATTAGTTTGATACCTTTGATGTAATTCAAATTGTTTATGAAAGTTCATGTGCAAGTACCATTTTGCGGTAACACAAAATAACATTTTGTAATGACCATTACAAAGGACCAAGCCTGCAGTGCTACCACCCTAACTAACTGAAACTGCATTCAATCAAAATTCAATTCTCAGGCAACGTGTTGTCCTGGTGTTTCCCATAATGAATCTACCATAAACGCTCATTCAATACAAACACAAAACGAAACGTTATACCATATTGCATTTGAGTTTCAGCTGCATTTACTGTCTGTTTATACTATACTATCCATTGTATATTAATAATATTTCATCGTATTACCTTCGACTTAAAAAAACATCAATTGTTTTACTTAAATTAGTAAAATCTATAACGTCACGTTCAATAAATAACGAGACTAATTATTGTGGAGTAAAAACGGTTTATTCAACAACAATGAAACTTTTAAAACTTGAAAGCCAGAAAGTGATAAGATTTTTACTATTCAAAGTTGTGAAACCGGCAAAAATTTACTAAAAAATACTAAAATATTATGTTTAAGCCTCAGTAACATGTATAAGTAGTTGGATTAGTTTAATTTTGGTAAAACAACTGTCTCTGATTTCCATCGCTTTGGAGAACCGCGCTGTAAAATCACATAAATGTTATTTTTCAAAAAAATAGGAAGTCAAAATTTTCCAAATTGCTATTTTGTATATTATTTCTGTTGGAAACGTAGAATAAATCATTCATGACGTGCTGAATTTTCACATAATGTGTTTGCGGTGGATTCCAAGCAATTGACTCGCATTTGTTCTGAGCTGGATTGGAAGGTGTATAACTACATCCTTTTTACAGCCAAGACTTTGCCCAGTTCAATTTTTATATGTTCATCCTGTCTGAAGTCTTTTTACACTTGAAAAAGTCGAAAATATGCTACATGTATCGCTAAAACAGCAAAGTAAAGACTTTTTTACTAAAGACTATGTTAAAAAGTAGTTAGAATGAACCTTTTTTCCTTACATCAATTTGTCTCGTTTATTATTGAACGTCCCTCGTATTTTATTTTATAAATAATTAATTTATTGAAATTTTAAATAATATTGCTTTCTAATTTATAAATGATAAATTAAAATAATGAAAATCAGAGAGACTTTAGAATTAATTAAATTTCAAATGCTGCAAACATCAAATAAATAACTAATGTTCCGTATTGTAACCAGTTTCAAATATAAAATAAACTTTTAATTTGTCGTGTGAACAACAAACAGTAACATTCATAATTTAGTGAATTTCGCTGAAAATTAATTATAACATAAATGTTTTATACATTGTTTCTAGTATAGTCAGTATAGTCGCAATTATGCGAATAAATATATGGTTCCTAGTAACGCTTAATAAATTATTTAAACATGTTCCATGTAAATAAGAATTTTATTTACCTTTTAATATAAATATGAACAGAACAATACAAGTCTAGACACACGTTTATAATTTTAAAAAAAATTTAATTAATATATTATATGAAAATATTTTCACAACTACAAAATAAAAATACAGATTTAATTTTAAAATAAACTATTTTTGTTTAGTAATTTAATTATTTTATAAATAAATACTTTTCATGGTTTGATAAAAACATTTATAAATTTTATTATTTAATTTTGATAATGGAATTTATTCTGTTTTTTTTTTAATTATTATTATTATTATTTCGTTTGCTTATATAAAAATAATATTTTGCGATGTTTTAATATGTTATTATAAAAATTTAACGTTTCAACAATTTTTTATTCTTATTAAATATTTGTTTCTATGTGAATTAATATAAATGAAATGAGTTTATTGTAAAAAATATCCATAGATAAAATACAAAGTTTATTCTGAATGTTTTAGTTCTTTTAAACAAGTATAAATATTTAAAATAGGCCGTAATTAAAAATTTGTAATTTAAACTTTATGCAACTATGAAGTTCACTATTTTCATTAAAGTATTTTAAAATGAACATTATATTACGGTGTTAATATTTAATTTCAGTTAACATGACGGTAATATTTCAAAAATTCTAAATATAAATAGTCTAACTAGTTTATTTTGATAATAAATATTAAACTACAACAACAAAATTATAGAGAAACAGATAGTTTATAAATTATTTAAGTTATTAATTACAATTACTTCAAAATTAATGAATAAATTTTGATTCCAGAGAGGCCAAATTTCTCGTGTCATTTTACACAATTTATTTAATATTTATAAAATTATTTAGTAAAATAAAAATTTTAAACGGTTTTTCGAAGTAAAAAATAGAAATACTAAGGCATAAAACTTTTAAATATCAAAACATTATTTCTGAAATTCTAAATTAACATAGTCTGTTTGGTGAGTTTTGCTAAAAAAAGATTGATCTACAGCAAAAAATTATATAAGATATGTATTTCTACTTTTTGTCGTAAACTTAAACAATATTTTTTGGACAACCATTTGTTTAGTAATTATGATTTAAAGCGAAAAAAAATTATGCTAGCTAAGGAAAAGAGAAAGGTGCTTATAAATTTGTTTTTTGTACTCATGCATTGAAAAGTGTTGATTTGCGTTACCTTAGCAACATCCGAAACTTCTATTTTCCGCATTGTAACCAGATTAGCGTACGGGAAATTTCGCAAAATGCACTCCTATTTCTAAGGTATCTATTAAAAAACTGTATTTATAATAAAAAAGTATAGTTTTTCAAAATTTACTTTACCTAATAATAATTATACAAAGTGGTAAATTATTGAATGAAATTTAATTTTTAAGTATAAATTTAGTGCATTTCATTAACACAGTTGGCAA
>CM008235.1:3970027-3984315 GCA_002278615.1 Pogonus chalceus
TGCGAACGAAGCAATTAATAATCTTTTACCAATGCGTTCAAAAAATATATATATAAAAATGTATTTTTTAAAGAGATTTTTGGAAAATTAACTAAGATACCTGTATTTCATTTTATTATTTTAATAATAACTGATTTACTTTTCCAAAGATTCAATCAAACAATTTAATATTTTAGTGTATTTTTTAAGAGTTCTTGTAGTTGTCTTTTTTATAATTGATGAAGATAAAGCATAAAGATGTTCGGAGTTATATTAAGTTAGTACACTAATAAATAAATAATTCAAAAGATATTTAAATTCATTAATCATGGCTGAGTTAGCATATGTACATATGCAAGCGTTACATATCCTAGGTTAGAGCACAGCAAGTGTCGCAGACCGACAACATCACCGCGACGGTGGCCCTGTGGTCGACCGAGGAAACGATGCGGCCCTCCAGGTGTTCTACCACAACGAAATGTACCTCAAACCCTTCCACACTTCCATCTGATGTCATGGTTCAATGTACTATTTATTATGCACTTGCATTTGGATAACCACAATAGAATTTATTACTGGATAATATACGTTCAACTACAATGTAATCTTCTAACACAAATATTTAATTATAACATTATTGAATACATCTTTATTAGCTTCTATGTAGGTGGCTGTTAATTTGTTCTAAATTAATTAACATATGTTTACTTAATGTGTTTGTAAATGTATCAAATATAATTAATGCTATTTTGTAATTATTCAACATTTGAGACTTTCTGTCAACAAATTAACATCTAATTAAATTTTATGCAGTTAATTCTATTAAATAATAATTAAAATAAACCTAAATATTACCCCCTTAGTTCAAAAAACATATGTAAGGCATTTTAATTTTAATATATGTATTTAGTTAAGTTTCCTTTAAAATTGTTTGTAACCAGAATAGCTTGGCGCCTAAGAGGCAGCTTCGTACAAAAATCCCACCCATTCTTCAGTGTTCCCCTATTTTACTACCTGCTATTGGAGCTAAAATCTGTTTAGGCCGAAAAAAAAAGTATTTAAAAAAGAGATTAAAACAAATTATTTTTTTTTTATCTGCATACTTTCTTTATCTATTGTTATCATTTTTGTAAGACTCGCATTTCAAACAGACAAAAATATTTAAAAAAATAAGTTATACTTGGTAGAAAAACAAAAAAATCATAATAATATTGAATTTTCATCTTACACAAAAGTAAATATAACATCCATTTTGCATAACAATTGTCCCCGAACAAAATGAAACTTTAAACAGCGCGAGAAATTTCTAACTCTAAATTCTTGATTAACTTCTTCGCAAGTAAGTAGTATTTACTTTAAAACGAACTTAGGTTATACTTCGAAACAAGAATTCACATGTAGATTAAACGACATATAGTACAATGAACATTTACATTTACATAAAAATAACTTATAAAACTTAAACAGTTTTTCATTAAAATTATAATAATACGATTTTAATTTTTTTTTTTTTAATTAATCTGAGGAAGGTAGACCTTTTTAAAGGATTAAAATGTAGAATTCGCATATTGCTGAAAATTGTTTAATGCATCTAAAATGGGAAGACTGTCTAAGCTAAGAAATTGTATGAAGTAATTAAGACTTTCCAACCGTGACTAATTGGATGATACGAATTCTGAAATGTGCCTTTATTGAATTTTCGATAATTATCGTATAATTTTCGCATTTTCGGCCGTTCCACTATTATAATTACTGAAGCTCACTTATTCTACGCAGCGTTTTACCGCTTTTTGGCAGACATTGTGAATATTTTATGTATTTCATGTTCAATTTCATGAACATATTCAGTTTATATGTTGCTTTAACTTTGTTCCCATTGTATAATTTTATTATTGTTTTAAAAACCCTTTAAAATATATTTCTTACTGCTTTTTTTTAAACCAGTATTTATTTATTTTATATCTATATATTAAAATAATTTGTTTAACAAAAAAAAAAACCATTTCGTCCTCCAGATATATAAAAAACTAATTACTTATTTATGAAAAAATATTTTTGTTCTTAAATCTTTCATTGTTAATTATCTTACATTAAGATTTATTTATGACCAGTTATTCTTTCAAAATTAATAAACTATTTCGTAATAAATATAACATTTTAAAGAAAATCAGTACAATAATTTAACAAATTAAACAACTTAAAATTAACGTTTAAAAAAATATATTTTAATTAAATATTATAATGAAGGCCAGTAATAAAGCTTTTTTCTATTATTCTTAGAATCACATAAGCTTTATTCACAACTGTACTTCCAAAAATTTTGTTTTAAAGAACTTTTAAGCAGTTAGAAATAATATGAATTCATGTTCAGTTCAGAATTGGAAGCTAGTTGTTCAACCCAATCGTTCTACCAGCCGTTTCGAGGTCATTTAAACATTTTTATAAATTTTTATCCTTGATATTTGTAGCAAATGAACTCACTAAGTATGATGCATAATGATTTGTTATTATAGTCGAGGCCACGAAACAACGTAATTGCATAATAATAAGAAAATATTTTACTTCAACATATGTTATTATCTTTTTCATCTTCTTAATGCTTACTTGACATACTTCTTAATAATATGAAGTACGTCGCAAAATTTTTGTGAAAAATAATGTATGCGTATTAATAGCAACAACTGATTTTTCGAAACATATAAAACATTTCAAATCGCGGGACAGTATTATGTAAACGTACAATGATTATGCAATTACATTGTTTCGTGGCCCCGACTACTTGGTAATTATTATTTTCATATTACTCCAAGAGTTTTATATTATGTTTGTACACTTTATTTCTAATTTCTGGCCAGTTTAGACTTTAAAATTGTAATCATTATTATTTATTATAAAAATACGGAAAATACTAAATAAATTAAATTAATATATAATTTACTAGAAAATACTACTACTAAATAATTATGAATAAAAAGGTACATACATTAGAAATATAATAATGTTAAATTGTTTTATACTATAAATATTTAAATATGTATTAAGTTAATAATTTAGTAGTAAAATATTCCGAACATAATAAAATTTATATGAGTATACTATTATATTAGAATAATTCAGTAAATACAAATGTGCTCCAAGATCCACAAAGCTTTGAAAACAAAATGTAACTAACAATAATATTTCATAGCATTTATAATGATTATAACTCCATGTACCTTAATACGTACGATTATACAATTTATACGAGCGGTCTAATAATTACAAAGCAGAGCAGTACTATTATAGTTTGCAGTCTCAACAAAAGACAAGTTGTGCGCGAATTCCAACTTGATTAAATAATTGCTGAGAATAATAAATTTAAACGGTATTCAAACAGAATGAATTTTCTGCAATCAAATCATTTCGAATGTACGATATTTTATTGTTTTTTACATTTTCATTTTGATCATACAACTTTTTCATGAGATTTTTATTATTTTTGTTTAATTATTTGTTTTATTTAGGTACATGAATATTTTCTCGTACATGCAGTTTAAACTTTTTCATTAAAATCATTTTATTTATAATTTATTTTGATAAAATTAATGTAAGTCCTTATTTATATATTATTAAATGATTTTTTTTAAATAAATCTTGAATTCAAGTATTGTAATTTCTGCTGTTTAGTATAGTTTTCATCATTTAAGTTTATAATAAGATTAATTTTGAAAATTACTATTTATATTATTGTTATTAAGTTCAAAATTATACAACGAAATTATGACAAGACTAAATAAGTTCGTAAACTGGGCAAGTGCATATACTGGTAAATATATAATAAATATATTTCTATTTTAAACTTTATTTAGTATCACTGTTTCCCCTTTCATATTTGATTAAAAATGGATAACTAAGAAACTAAACAATATAATTTAATAAGATAAAAAGCATTTTATAGCAGATTTGTTAATAATTCTGCTCTTGTTCCGTTGCACATGAAACAATATTTAAAAGCATTTTAACTCTAAGATACGTTCTTGCCCCATTTTCGGGGAAAAGTGCAGAATAGTTGACATTTTGAACAATATCCTATGAAAATGGAATTTTTTAAGAAAAATTTGAATCCTACACAAGTTATAACTGTAAAAAGCATTTAATACAGACAGCAAAAATACATAAGTTTAAAATTCAACTTTACAAAAATTAGTCTGCACCTACTCTACTTCACCTTACTAGAAAATATATGAAGCTATTAAAATTTATAAAACAACTTATTAAAATTAATCTTCTTTTATCTACTTAAAATTATCCTTTAGTATGTATTTTGAAAGCTGATTGTCTATCAAAAATAAACTAATAAAATATTCTAAATGATTTCGATATAAAAGTAGATATTGTTATAAAGAAGTATATATTTAATGGATATTTATAAAGAACCCAATACCGATATATTATATAATTAGATAGAATGTATATTATGTACAATTTATCAAATTATTAGATAGTTGTAATAATTTATATGCCAATCACACAACATTTATAATCAATTTATCATAATGAAATTTCTACAATTGCTAAAGCTAATAATGCCATGTATATATAATTAATAAATCAATCGAAAATTTAAAACCTAATATAATTTCTTAATAATAATTTTCAAATAAAACATTTCAAATAGAACATGACACATTACAAACAGCAGTTACCGCAGAATCTTAAGAAAAACAACGAAAACGAGAATAACATCAATATTTTTCACTTGTCAAAGTTCTCCCCAGTTACGACTTGAATCTTTAAATGCCATATATACGTATCTTTTAAAATGCTATGATATCTTTTATTAAGAAGTATTGTTAAACGTGTAACGATTAAGAAATCCGGCTGAAATGTGTTTACGCTACCGAAAGCGAGACAGAAACCGAAGACCGGTCGCTTTGGTTTATACTTTATTAAACAAGTTGCTCTTTTCTTATTTCAGTTAGTTTTTAAATAAATTTATAAATTTAAACTAAATTTCTTTTGATAGTTATTATTTATTATAATAAATATATAATTGTTTTAGTGCAATACAATATTTAATATTATAATAATTTCGGGGTAATGTTGTAATAAAAATAATTTAAAATATATATTGAAATTTTTTGGACTTACCTAATTGATGGACGTACATCTTGGGCCTGGTGTTTTCCTGCCATGCTGCATACACTCCCACGAAGAGCCCAATGTAAAAGACCAAAAACTTAATAGTTTCCATGGTTATAATTCATAAAAAAGCAACAACAAAATCACTAACACAAGTCACAGGAACAGAGCATAGTCACAAAAAATCACCAACAACCATCACAAGACCAACAAACTATAGAAAAAATAAAAACACCGCGGAAACTACCGCATTTCAATTTGCAAAAATACACGAATTTTTAACCACAAATCACGGATACACGAAAAAACACGATTGTTCTAAGTGGTAAAAATGATTTTCGTTTTCGACATCCAATGTTATTGACCTCAAAACACATGCGTTATGAATTGAAGTGACTACAATACTCGGAGCGTCGCGTTTGGACGCCTGCCATCGACTAGTGGCGCTGTGCGTCGCGGCGACTCGAGCGCCAGCTGAGTTCTCCCACTACTGTCACCAACGCCTGGAACCTGCAACGGATAAACATTGAACTAAGTATTGAATGAACGAACGCTCTCAATGTATGGCGAATCATGTTTTGGTAGGTTATTGCACTTTTCATTCAACCCTTACTTAAATATATTTCAACTGTTTATAACAAATTACATAATATAAGTGCAACAAAACCTGTCAAACCCTAAATAAAAACTTGCAACATATTAATATTTCGAAATTTTTATATTCAATTACCATTGTTAATAAATATTTTGTTTCAATTGAAAAATTATACAATAAACAAACCTTTGTTTTTAAATAGTTTATATATGCAGCGTATTTCATCACTATGCTTAAATGACATCATAGATGAGTTGTTTGATGAATCGATATTACACAGAATACAAAGTGTTTTCGATGTAAATCTGTGATAAATCGGAATTGTACATATTGTCATTTCACTACCATGAAAATAATCATGTTTTAAACGTTATATTTGTTATAGAATTGTGATACATAACCTAATAAAACTGGTTTTATTTATTTCATCTGTATTCAAAATAATATTTAAATATATTATCATATTTAAGTACTTTTTAATCAATTTTTTATTATTGTATCTAAGATACGTCAGGTAATACAGTATAAGACAAAGAAAATTCATATTATAGAAACTTCAGAAGAAAACTTAATAACAAATAATATTTTTCTTATATCATCTTTACATAATATCAACTATTTAATTAAATTCGCAGACGTTTGAAACATTATTATTTAGTATAACAATAATAATGTTTTACAAATATATATAAAAAATTGGTTTCTTAGATTTTAAACAAAAAAAAAAAAACAAAGAATTAAATTAATAGTTAAAGACTATAGAATTAAAGAATTTAAGTGGAAAAATTTCAGAATCTAGAAATCTAGAATATATTTATGAACCGTTTTCTTTCAAATGACTCAGAACCTTTCACAAATAACATTTTGAATTCTTTCTCCAAATTTATTCTTCAATTTTATTCTAACAATAAGATTCTAACTATTTTTTGGTACTTAGATTCTTTGCTTCAGTTAATGGAGCGAATGATAAAAACTGTTCACTTCTAAAATACATTAATTGTGACGTAATATGTTTGACGACGCATGGTTTCTTTATATTTACCTATATAAAGCTATAGCTGAAGTAGCATCATATAATATTATTTCCTTGTATATAAAAAAAAATCTTCAGAAAATATTTTTCTCAAAAAAATCTAACAAATTTTTTGTTGTTTAGATTCTTTGAATTTAATGACCTCAATTAAAAAAGCGGATGATAAAAACTGTTTACTTCTAATATACATTAATTGTGACGTAATATGTTTGACACATGGTTTGTACATGTGTATATAAACCTATAGTTAAGTAGCATCAATTAATTTTATTTCTTTGCATTATTCAAAAAATATATTTTTAAATATTTCAACTCAAGGTATTAACAGAAATTCAAAAAAATCAAACATTAATTGTTGTCTTATCGATAGGTCATACAATAAAGTAAATATTTTTTCATTCAAACAAATCAACAGTTATAAAAAATGATTGTTTCATGAAGAGAACAGGTGATGCATGAGAAGACATATATGCATCAGTGTTTATGGTAATGATAGGTTGATGGCTGGAACTATACCTACCACTAACACACATAATTTGCATATTAAATGTATGTTTTAGTGTGATAGCGACGACACTACGATGGTTATGTATACAAAAATGTTACAGTTAGATTAAACTCTAAAATATATTCATAAAGCGCTAACGACTTCATTATTTTAGTGACTGCAATGCGCATGACTCTAACAATAAATGCTACAGGAAAAATGAATTCACAGAATGCAATGAATTTTTCATAAATGTTATTCATAATATATCTATTCAATAACGTGGAAATCGATTAACATTTCAGGAATTATGACAGACGATTCTTGTAAAAATTGTTTAATTATTAAATTACAATTGATTTTTTTTTTATATATATAAATTGTTTAATATTGTGAAATTATATAGTTTTAAATGGGAGTTATATAAATTGATATTAACTTAATATGGTTTTAATTTCATATTGTACTCAATAATGTAGATATTTTAATTTATTTCCAATTACATTAGTTAAAACTTTTAAATATAAAATTAATTTACAGGATATATTTAATCTATTTTAATCTTATAATAAATGAAAATCACAAAAATTAAATCACCAATAAAATAAATTTAAGTAAGCTTAAAAATCAGTTTGTTTTCCAAGAAAACAATAATTTCTTCTTAATTTGAATAAGAACGATTCTTTAAAACATTAATTGAAAAACAAATGAAGATCGATAAAAAGACTACTTAAAATTGATGAACTTTTTAAATATAGTAATACAAACTTTAATTTTAAAAAGGAACACGTTCAAAGCAGCAATTAATGAGCGGTTCACAAAAAGATCTACTCCAGTTTCCAGCGTTATTATTTATATATAATACAGTTAAAAGCATAAATTTCAGTTAATGTATACTTTCCATTCTATGACGACTTCCATGGCCAAAAGAATCATAAAATATTAAAAAAAAATCCATAATACAATATTTTTTCCTTAGCTATTGGAAAAATAAGTTGTTCTTTTCTAGACATTGTTAATAACGAATTTATATATACTTTGTTTTAGTACTAGTGACTATATACATTATCTAAGTGCAACTTTTAGCATATACACAAATTTTATTTCAATTTCAATTTCTATTTAAAAATAAAGCAATATAAGAGTTATTATTTGTAACATGGTACCTGAATCTGTAAAATTTGATTTGATAAAGAAGTTGCGAAAATGGTTAAATCTTGTTTGAAACTCAATTATAAAGTATATTAGGCAAAATATAAAATGGTCCGTGATAATTTGGCGTAGGCAATATTCTATTCGGGGCTTTAACGGTTGAACGATGCACTAAGCCTTAGGCTCAGAGGAAACTAGGATCAAGTTTAAATAATTCGTGCGTACAGTGGACCCCGGATATCCGGCATTACTCCGAATTACTCAATAAGCCTTAATTTTCCAGCCTTCACTCGTTTAAAATATTCATGTCGAACCAAACAAAATGTGAAACCATTCAAATCAATAATTATAATTACAGCAAACAATCCTTCATGATTAAAATCGCGAACAACGAACGAAAATAGCGCAAAGCACAATAAAAAAATCATATCGAAGCATGTTAGGAAAGTGTGCGCAAAAAATCACGTTTTTCTCGCAAAATTTCACAACTTGAATTGATAACCGCAACTTACAGCGCGTTAAAAAAACGAAAATTGTTTTTCACCGCGAAACTTATCATGCTCATATTTCATTGTCAAACCATGGATCACGTTATGAAAAATTCCCTTGTTTTATTAGTTGAAAATTAAAGTTTTTTGAGTATTGATTTAAACTTTTATCAAACTAAAAACACATGTCGCTTACGTCCTAGTTACCAGTTATTCTACAAAAAATCTACTAAAAACCAATCATTAGACACTATGAAAACTTTATCAACAGCTACAACTTTATTTTGTTTTTCTTTTCTAGATAAATGGCTTTCTTATTATATTTAATTTCATAACAAAATATCTTACATTATTAACAATTATTATTATCCAGAAATAATAAAATTTTCCCATAACCGACCTTATGTATTACTATTAATAATTTCCATGGTAATTTTTAAAAATGTATTGAAAGTTGATAGGCAAAACATATAATCAAAATTCAAATCGAGTATAATACTTATACAATTTTTTTCGTATTTTTTTGATTAATTACAACCTAGTTATAGTAATATTACTAAACACTTTATAAGTTCTGTAATATAAGAGCAAAGTATTGAAAATTTACAAAGGATTTGAGGTTATATTAGTTTAATTACTTTTAAATTTGGTTTTATTATTAATAAAAATGTTGAAATTTACAATGGATTCATTGTAATATAAATTACAATATTAATTCGAGATTTTCCAAAAAATTATAGCCAATTAAATTACAAGTAATGTTTGTAAATCTGAGAAGCTTTTTATGGGATATCGATCAATGTCTCAGTGAAATTACAATGCGTGTACCGTTTTTACATAAAGATTCTAAAATCACAACTCATCTTAATAGGTTTCCTTACATGTTTTGGAAAATTACTCAGAATGTATTTTAATTTCGTATTAATAAACACTAATTTGTAATTTTACTCATCTTTTGTTTGAGAAAGAATTGTAATTCTACAAAAAAATTTTAATAGTGTATCTATTTATTAAACTATTTAGAACTTGTTTATCACTTTGAATGTGCCAATATTGAATTTATATATTTTTTAATTATACACAGTATTATTTGACATAGATTTTAACAAATATAAATTACATTTATCATTATATAAACAAATTGTCTCCATAGCAACATAACAAAAACTTAGATCTACTAGTTTCTGCTTGAAAATTATCTGAAATCAAAAACGTAAATATTTATAAAACTTAATATTTATTTATTTTGCAACAAAAACATGTAATATGATTTGAAAAAAAAATACATATAAAGATAAAATCAAAGCAAATATTGTTAAATATAAACTTTAAAATACTCAATTCTGCTCTTAATAGAAAATATAGAGAATTTAATTTTATATTTGGCTGAAAGCCAAAAAATATTTTAATATGATTAAAAAATAAATAATTTCGATAAATTTATATTTACTATTAAACTAATCAAAAAGTTTATGATTGATATTTTTGTTAGGATAGAATAATAATCCAATATTTTAATACCTCCTGAAAATTCAATTTTCATCAAATCTGACCTACATCAGCACAAAATAATCTCATCTTTCATTTTCCATAACCCTTGCTTTATTAAATTTAAACTTTTCAAATAATGACGTAAAACGGTTGACAAGCTTAGCCAGCCTCACCCACTAACTTGCTGTTATTTCTGGTACCTTAGGGGTTGCTTTTATAGTTAACCACCATATGAGACTGGTTACGCTATCTGTTAGCAGTTTCGCCAACTATAACAAGGAAATGAAATTTTTAGACAAGAATTCAATCCCATTATTAAGATAATGTAAAAATGTAACTACAGTATCATGGCTAATTCATTAATAACTGTTAAGCATATCTCTATATGTGTCTAAATGTCCGTATATATATAATATAACTGACTTGCTATAACTTGTTAGTCATTGTTAATGATAGTCAAGGTTAATCACCCATAATGCATATTAAATTATAGATCATTGATCACAGGCGACTATGCACGTGTGGTCTCTTACCCAGTAATGCAATGATGCACCTTTATAATATTGATAATTACAACTTGCATAATTATTATGACAACTCATTTACTTTGAATAATTAAATTTGTATTAGACGACGTTGATGCTTTGTATAAATATTATTCAGCATTTTTATAGTAATTATAAATGTTAGGTTGACTGGAAATATAATTTGTTCAAAATTGTTTTAATGACAATTTTGTATTTACAAATAACAATATTTGTTTGAGTTTAACAAACAATTTATATATTTTGATATTTGTATAGTAATAATTTTATGTTTACATACTTGTAAGATAATAAATTTAATTAATTTTGTAATTTCAAATTAATTTACCTTGTAAAATGTCTATATTTTATTTAAGAAATATTTGTATTGCTTACATCAAATTTTTTGTAGTTTTTCAAGTCAATTTTTCCGTTATTTAAATTACCAATTTAAAAATAAATCTTATATTAAAACACATTAAACAATAATTACTGACTTTTCTAATTTTTTTATCTTATCTTATAATACGAAACATACTTTTTTTTCCTTTTAAAGAAAATAATTTATTGGAGGTATTTTGGGTCAAAAAATTGATCTTACTTTTGGAAAAAAACATTGATTGCCTTTTGTTACGATTTTTATACACAGTGTGACAGTGACATTATAGCTAAACAATGGAGAATAATTTACAAATATAATGAAAGAAATTGAACTGACACAAGATATAATTTCAAACAATAATTTTTATGATAAAAGATTCGAAAACTTAAGAAAGGGTGGCAAAACAGTGCAATACTTATGCAACTTAATAAATATATTGAAAAAAATTACATTGATATCATCGGTAAACTTCACGGTGAGTAGAAAATATACTTTGACAAACCTGCATGTGTAATTTTCCAAAATTAAGGAGCCAAAAACATTTAAAGTACTCTTACCACAGGAGAATCCATATTATTTTTGTAATTTATAGTGGAAAGAAATTTTAAGAAAAGATAGATTTGCCTATAAATTTATTTTGCTTAAATAAATAAACCAGATTCTCCAGCGAAGCTCGGTCATCCTAATATTGTTTACTTATTTCAAAGCTTTTTAAACTGCCAGTTGCAAGCCTTATACAATTTAATTACATTTAATGACAAGGGTTGCATATTTTTTTTGAATAATTGTATATATTATTTTATAAATTTAATAAATGATTATACTGGTATTCGTTGAAATATTTTAAGTTATTATAGTCGTAATAATGAAAACATTAGAAGTAATATATTGGAAATTATTTTAAAAATTAAACTTTTTTATTAAAACCACAAATACGATTGATTTTTTAAAAAGAATTATTAAAAACTAAAAAATTGGGTTGATCTATCATTGCTGGACAACCTTCAGAAAAAAAATGCTATTAGAGTGCTTTGGGCGTAAAAACGAGTGGCTCTAAAACAGTATATTGGTAAAGGGGGAATGTTAGATTTGCATGATGTTAGGTAAGGAGGAGGTTAGATATGAGAAAGGTTGATAAGGAGAAGGTATAGCACTCAGACGATGGATATTTTATTATATTTTTCTGATAAATAGGACTAGAAATTAGGTGAGGGGAGGTTATGTATATATTTTTATGTACCTATCCTCACCCGTAAGGGTTATATACATAACCTACCCTCACCTAATTTCCAGTCCTATTTATCAGAAAAATATATTAAAATATCCACCGTTTGAGTGCCACTCTGCACCTGTCAATCACAAAAAGGTGTCCAGAAACGATAGATTTACCAAAAATTGTACCAAAACATTAAGATAATCACAAAAATAAATATTAATATTAAAAATAATTCAAGGATATGAAATTTAAATATCTTAGAATGTATCATTTTGAATTTACGTGTGATAATTTTATTTTTGTTTTGTTTATCTATTTATTATATTTGTTTTTCTTTAAAAATAAAACTATGATAAAATATTAACCAAATAAATGAATTATTAAATTTTAAATTTAAAAGTATCGCCCATCGTTATTATTTAAATAATATTAAAAGTTATTGAAATATTTGAGAACGTATTTTGATTAACTATTATTACTTATTATAATAAAATGAATTGAAAATACTTAATATTTGAGTCAGGATTTTTTCTTAAAACAAATTAAAATAAACATTTCATATGTTGTAAATAAAGGCAGAAATAAATATCCTTGAATCTTCGTTTATTTAAGTTATTGAAAGATTAATTATATATTTGTAAAGTACTTATCTCTGAATAATATTTAAATAAAGAAAAAGGAAAATAATTAATAAGGAGTAACAGCGAATGTTAGTGCAAAATAAGTTATTATAGAAAGAGTAAAAATATTGAATACATAATATCAATGAAAAATGGTGTAAATTCTTAAATACATAGTTAATTACAGCAGTAATATATACGAGAAATTTACAATTCAAATAAGCTTTGTAAAAGTAGTTAGAGTGAAATCTAAAAATCAACATGTATATCTGAAATAGGGCGTTTCAAACATATAATGCCCTCCTATTTTTCATACTTGTATAAAACAAAACACAACTCACGTAAAGAAGTAATTTTGTTTTTAAAATAATATTACAATTCACCATCTCAGAATGAAAATAAATTATTGTCATTAAAATAGTTTCATTGTCCGTATTAGCGCCAAATATAAATCTCCATTCCACTGTTTCATTTCATTCTTGTTACAACCAAATAAATTTTAATTTAAAATGAATTAATTTTTCTCGGAATTTTCACAGTAATTAATTTTGCGATGTTTTTGCGTTCAATTTTAGAATTTTTACTAAATAAACTTTTAATTATATTTATTAAAAGTTTTTGGTTGGGTATTCCGTTTATTTCGATGTAGATATTTATATTTATCTTCGTGACTAAACAATGAACTATACAACTAAACTTTGAACGAGTATTTAACTCTTTGTTTAAATTAATTAACACTATAACTACACTGCAAATAATATAAGCAAACAAAGTTGACTCAATTTATTTTGTTTCCTATTCAGATTAGTTTATTTAACATTACAACTACTTTCCCGTCATTAATAAACAACATATTAAATTAATTAATTTTTAACATATATGTATATTTGCATCATCCAATGTTTCTGAAACATAAAAGAGCATTTGTATCTTATCAAGAAGGAAAAACGTAAATTTTAATTTGATAATATTAAAATTTCCTCTACTGTTGTACAATAGTTTCTATTATAGTTCTATTTCCATCTTTAATGAAGGATATTGGTTTTATTTCCTCTGTAATGAAACATGTAAGAAAACATAATTCAATGCATAATTTACAGATGATACGTGCATCTGGGTACATAGTTTAAATTAGGAACTAAATAGAACATGTATCTTATTAATTTTTTCTTTGTTATTTATAAAGAAATAGTAAATATA
>CM008235.1:3984832-3996476 GCA_002278615.1 Pogonus chalceus
CTTTATTTTTGTTATTTGAATTGTTTTCACATTAAAATATTTATGATTTATTAAAACATGTTTTTATTTTTTTAATATGATTTGTTTGTATTATTAATTTTTTGTTGAAATTTAATTTATTTTGATTTAAATCAAAGATTTTTTTTAAATCTCTTGATTTAAATCTCTGAATCCTGATTCATTCGTTTCCAAAAAAATACATGAATATCACTAAAAAAACGTAGTTCTGAACCTATTTCTCTATTTAACGGCTAATAACATCAGAACAAACTGAAATTTTTTATTTGAAACTCTGCGAACATATTTTTGAATAATTTTACTAACAATTTATAGAATTTAAAAAAAATTCTATTTTGTAAGTCATCTATATCTATTTCTCCCTTTAAGTTAAATGATTCGCTTTACTTATTTTATTTTTTATATTGGTAACATCTTTTATCTGCATTCTCTAACATTTCAAATTAGGAATATGTAACATATAACGCTTCGTAGCATTTTAATTATAATTTTTACTTAATACTTTAACTGTGACGTCAAATATAATAGTTTATCAAAGGAAGGTAAAGAATTTTATTAATTTCGGATTGATTTAAATAAAAATATATGGTAATAACTAATAAATCTAACTAATCATTAAAAGAATTAAAGTTTGTTTCATATCTAAGTAGAAAAAAAGCATTAAAATATTGGCAGATTCAACGTGACTTACACAAATATATAATCTAATGAAATGTAACTGATGATTGGGATAAAAAGTTGGTATAAATCTGAAGATGAAAGTGCATTAATCCCTAAAATGAATATATTAATTACATTCTCGTTTAAACCATTACTTCTTTCTTAAAATGCATAAATAACTATAATATTATTTAAATGTATCTCTTAAAATATTGTATGTATAATATTAATAATGCAATCGATTACAATTGAAATTAAAAATCAGTTTTCCTGAAATCTAAATTAAATATAACTTTTATAAAAGTCTAGATTGTTGAAAGTAATTTAATTTATTTAGTAATACAGTTAATTAAAAGTAACATTTGGACAGCAATGTCTTGTCTTTGTCAAGAATATTTGGAAAATAAATTATTTATATAACACGTGTCCCATGAAATATAACCTTTTAATTGAATAATAGACATAATTTTATCTAAATATTTAATTTTAATTAAATTAATATTTCAATACTGTTTTGTTTGTTCGTTATACGCGGAACCTCGTAAATTAATTCTCAAAGGAAATTATTAATTGTATGTTCAATAAAATGTTATGATTTCATTAATAGTATAAGGATATTTCGCAAACAAAAAACAAATAGTTTTCATTTTATATAGATATATTCGTAAGTCAATTTAAAGGATAGTATAAGTAAATGATTTAAATTCTTATCATGTTTTAAACGTCTATGAAGTCTCATTCCTATAGCGAAAGTTGTAACCAGTTTCCTTCTTGCTTTTTCTTTCTTTCTATTATATTCTTCCTTGTTCACCTGTCACTACGTTACATATAGTAAACATACTTCTATCTCTGGTGTCATGATTATGCCATGCGAATAGAGTGAAGTGAAGTTGCGGGTATAAAATTTACACACGAAGAGTTGTCGTGCGTCGGGCGTTGCGTACCGCGCACTCGACAAAATTGCTTAAATTTTAACATCACATTACGATAGCTTTTATGTTTTAAATTTTACATGAGTTTATGAATTGTTAAATATTTTAAACTTACAATCACACCATGTTTAAAAGTTAATTTGATACATTTTTTAAAGATTAAATTAATTTATAATTTAAATATTAATGTATTATACTAAAAAAATATTATTAATAAATATTATATATTTTTTTAATATTTTTTTATGCCATTTTTAATGATTCTGAGTTATGGGAACAGCCCCCGTTTTTTGAATTTTATACCGCATCCAAGGATATTTGTAATAATTTCATATATTTAGTTAGCAAAAAATTATTGTTTTTAATATTTAATTATACTATTATTCATATTAAAATAAATTATATTTTTACTGATTTTCTTGAGATTTATCTTGCTCCTTCCAAACAAAATTCAATGTGTCTTATTTTAAAACAAAAGATGGTCATATTAGGAGCAACATATGTATTAACAAAACAAATGAATATAGGAATTGAGAGGTAAAATATTCATTACTCCATAATTTTTTCCCTATTAATGCTAGATCAAATATTTAAATACAAAACTCGTTCAGAATTGAAATGTGCATCCGATGAGCCCTTTTTTATTAATATACGACGATCCTGTCACAATATACCGGAAACATAAACATTAAGCAATTTACAGAGTGCCATGCAAAATAAAACAAATAACTTTAATTCAAGTAACAATGTCTCAGTTCTTATATTTCTGAATTTCTCTATAATCTTGTCTTAATATTTAAAAATTAATTAAATAGAATATCGAATCTTTAATTTGAGTTTTCTTTATTCGTATAAAAATTATTAATTATAATTTTTAAGGTATACTTCATTATTAATATTTATATGTATCTGCCTATTTTTTATACTGAATTCATTTTATTTCATAGTAAGTCTTCATTATTTTAATTTTCCTTACATTAAAATAACAATTTAAAGAATACAAATTGTTAATAAGTTATTTGTTTCACTTTGCATGGCACTCTATAAACTGCTTAAAGATGTAAATTTTATTTTTCCTGTATATCCTGACAGGATCATCGTATATCATTGAATGTACATATTAATTTTGAACAACTTTTGTATTTAAATATTTGATCTAACATTAACAGGGACAAATTTAAAGCGTTATAAAAATTATACCATTAATTTTCATATTTAACAAAAAAAGTAGACAGTATAAAATTGATCATAGTAAAAAAATGGATTTAAATACTTTGAGTACCTACTTATTACAAGTTAGTTTTACATAAACGTATACAATGAATTTAAAATTAAGTAAACATCTTAATTATTTTTGACTACTAAACGTATCTTAAAAATTCTTTATCCGAAAGATTTACAGAATCTTGTAAAAAACGAAACGTTGGATATACAAATATGAATAAATAAAGTAGACTGTGGTTTGCTAGGATACTCTGGTAATTTTGTTTCAGAAATACTCTGCGTAGGTTATATAGATGGGTGCGTAATATGAGAAAGTTTATGGATATTGGATGAGTTTATTTTGATTGTATATTTGTCTATAATTGAAATGCAAATTACTAATGGAAAGTATGTTAGTATCATGTTCGAACGGATTTTTATTCTTGTACAAAGATTGTCCCATAATTTACACCAGTTATTTATGTTTATACCTATTATTATATCGAAATACGTGGGTATATTTTATTTACGCTTTACAAAGATATAAACTTCACTTATTATCTATTTCTTAGAGACGATAAAAAGTAAATCAGTACTTTACACTCTAGTAAATCAACAGTAGGAGATATCAAAATTTGTTTTAAATATACTAGTGTTTAGAGAAAAAATTTAAAACTTGTCTAAGGTACATTTTAAAAATAGAAACCTTACAAAAACGTGAGCAAAATATCTTAAATTACACAAATCCAACCACTAACAGTTAGGCTTGCTACCTGAAACGAACCTTTGTCAATAATTCCTAAACGTTTAACTGCTGCAGAGATTCAAGACAACTATTACATATTTTATTAAAAAAAATATATTTTATAATTTGTATTTAATAAATGAAACTTACACGTAATGAAAACAAAAGGTGTATACAGGTATTTTCACACTTCGGCTGGACAAAGTTATAATATTCCAAATAGGGAAACCCGACAAACACAAATACACAAAACTATATTATAATTTGATCATTTCAGTACACTTACACATTAACACAAATGCTGTGTCCACTGAACTAGGTCACAAAACTTTCTGTAGTACCTTACAAAACAGTCTAAAACTTTACAGCGAAACACACATGTGTATGTACATACATACATATATACACTGTCACTCAATTCAACATACGCATAAAATACACAACTTGTAAACAACGCACGCAAGCCTCGGTAGACATAAGCACACGATTCACGAACATACTCGTAGGATACTGAACTGAAACACACATAAACACATGTCTCGTTTGGCTCGCCTTCGTTTCCAGCTGATAGTTTAGTCACTAGTTTAGAGATGAACTCGTAGTAGGGGGATCTATCCACGGAGGGGGCACCCCACAACAAAGATTTTGTTTCTTGTTGTATAGTACGAAGAGGGGGGCTACTACATTCATGAATTGCCGGTCTATTCTATATTTTTTACCTACTTGTTTTATGTATTAGAATTTAATTCTTGTTCAAACTAGAATTATAAACACATAAAAACCTTGTCTACAATAAAACATTTTTTGTACAAGCGCACATATCAATATTTCCATTAATTTTGACAGACATAAGTAATTTTTTATCAAAAATAATCTTAAATATAACAAAAAAAATTAATTATAATTTCGAAACAAAACTGAAGATTTTAAA
Source organism: Pogonus chalceus (assembly GCA_002278615.1). NCBI lineage: Eukaryota > Metazoa > Arthropoda > Insecta > Coleoptera > Carabidae > Pogonus > Pogonus chalceus. Next base: position 3,989,322 of record CM008235.1, read on the forward strand.
ATTCACAATTCACAATATATAATTAAAAGTTTTAAGAGGATGTCTGCACTCTTAATTTGGAGAAAATATATGTATGTTTATAAAAGTGTTGAAAGTCTACTAATCAACCCTCCTATAACGCGGTATTTATATAACGCGAAGTAAGAAAAACGATAACACTTTATACAAAATTCCAGCAACTTAACAGGCTTAAAAATATCTATATTTCTATAACTTAACCTAATTTTTATTTCCAATATTGTTTTTATTGTACTTAAAGACTCAATTTACGCGAATTTATCGCGTAAAACAAATCCGCGTAGGACTGATACTTCGCGTAAATCTCTTCTAAATTTAAATTATTATAATTCTTTTGTTATATAATTTATTTAATTTATATTTTGCTTAACGTATTAAAGTACCAAAAAATAATTAAATTTAAATTTGTATTTTAAATAATTATATTAGTATAAACTTTAAAATTTGGTTAAATTTTAATTCGTAAAAGTTATTTCCGCAATTAGAATTAATTTGCATTGATAAATAATAAAAAAAAAAACTACCATTTACAATTTCACCCCTATTTCAGACACCCCATGAATATATTATATGCTGGACTATAATTACCCTTATTTAACGTTTTCAATAATATTTTAATATTTTCCCCATAAATTATAAAATTAAAATTAAAACAAAATAATATGAAATAATACTGTAAAAAATTATTAAAAGTTATTTATTTATTTATAATCGTTATTTCTATTCGAACTGATCAATTCATAAGTCGCAATATAATCCTAATAAAGGAAGAATAACTCCCTATTCCCTACGAACTGTTACGTCATTTCCTTTTCTTGTTATGTAATACGTCGGTATAGAAACAAGAACGAAGAGCATAATTCTCTATTGTAAACCGGAAACGTTTGTTTACTGCACTTAAACGCACTTGTGTGTTTATACGAGACATAATAAAAATTCTTTATGGTTTTATTAAAAAATAAAGTATATTTAAAGGTTTCATAAATTTTATGCTTATTTAATTAATTAATGCAGAAACATATGCTCTTAAAGCTACAATCTATTTAAAATAGAATATTTTATGTTCTTTGTAAATTTTCAAAGGAAACTATTATAAAAGAAATTAAAAAAGAAAACGTTTCTGTTTATATCTTTTAAAATAAATTAATATAAATACGTTTTAAAGTCTTTAAAAATTAATTTGCTATCTCTTCTAAATATAATATGACCTTTCACCTTGAAATAAAAATCTTTTGTATATAAAACGAATCTTTAAACAGTGTTAATTTACTTAAATAAAATGTACATAAATATATTTAGTTAAAGATAAGATGTGAAATCTTCTTTTCTTCGAATGCATTTAATACGTTTCCTAGAAACTTACAATATCTAAGTATTTTTAAATTTATTAAGTAAATATTTTTGTCAAAATAATATACAGTATCTGCGCATTTTCTTGGAAACTATAACTTTAAGTTTATATAAACTATTTTTAACACTTAGATTTTTAAATTTGTAAGTTCTATATTTATTTTTCTATGATTTTCTGTGATAGAAATTTGAATAATTTAACAGTGAAAGCCCTAATAATAAAAAACAGAACTATTTATATAACTGATATAATTTTAAGACATTAATTTTATTAATTTATTTAATAGATATTATAACTTTTATTAGTTGAGACACAATTCTAGCAATATAATCAATTAGTTTTTAAGAAAACTCTTATAAAATTTACAGTAGAACTTAAAATTCTACTGTAAGATGCATTTTATTATTTAAATTTATTTTAATTCATTCCAAAAATTTAATTATCAATACTAAGCATCAGAAGAATTTGGTTAGAAATTTTTAAAAGTTTAAAACATTAATCAATAACCAATGAAAATTGTAAATAAATTTATTAAATAAAAATGAAAATTGTATTTGATGGAAAAGTCATTAAAATTGAATCTATTCAGCAATATGAACAAATAATTAAATTTATCAATGAACAAACCAATAACACAAACATTCACATTAAAAGTTCACATTTCTCTTTTTGCGGTTACAAATTAGAATAAAATTGGAATCCAGGCTAATTTGGTGCAATTATTTATCTTTTTTATTACATATGCGCCATTAATTACAAACATGTAACAAATTAAATTAATGACGCTGCATAGGCTACTCATATATATATAAGAAAGAGAACGATATACTATCATATTCATTTATCGACAATTATTTAGGTGACAAATTTTCAAACAACAAATTTTGATAGGTAAAATAACGATAACAATTTTAAAACCAATAAAATTTATATAAATTTTAATATAGTTCAATAAATAATGCTTAGATATGTTTATTTATAAATTATAAAAGTAAATTTATATAAAACGAATTTTTTGTAAATTAAAAAGTAATAATAACCAGATTTTTATGGTCGAAAATGTGTTGTCGATAATTTGAAGTTTTTTGTCTTCATTTTGAATGTCGCTCTTGCATTTCGCAACTACGAAAAACCCTCCAACTCTGCTACAAGCAAAACAAAGATAGAATACTACGGGGTTACCGCCCTAACGCTGCACTCCACATTTTCAGATCAATATTAGCGGGTCCAAAAGTGCTGAGCGGGAATCGGGGATAAAGAACCAACGCTGACTTTCCACACGGCATGTGGACACTACAGGCACGTATTTAGGGCAACATATTTTTATATAAAATTTTTCAAAAATCATTCATAAAAACAAAAGATAATAAAATTGATTGTTTGAGATATACAGGAAATATTATTTATTTTGTAGAAGAAATGCTGTTGAAAAGTATGTTTTCCGTAACGAAAACTGCCACGTTCCTTTTTCACTGTACGACCTTAACTACTACTACTAGGACTAAAGCAAACAAGCTTAATTTCTAAAATACAGCAAGTGACGTAATATGTTTGACGAATGACTTACACGCCTATCAAGTCATTATAACAATAATCACAAATATTTAAAACAAAATTTAAAATAACCGAAATATTTACAATATATAGATAATACAACTGTATTTTGTTACGCTACTGTTCATATCATTCATTTCTATTGGTACAAAAGCAAAGAAACTAAACTTCTAAAATACAGCAAGTGACGTAATATGTTTGACGAATGTCTTGCATACCAATCAAGTCATTTTAACAACAATCACAAATATTTAAAATAACCGAAATATTTGCAATATACGCAAAACACAACTGCATTTTGTTACGCTGTTGTTCATATCAATCACTCTATTGATACAAAAGCAAACAAGTATAACTTCTAAAATAAATTATGTGACGTAATATGTTTGACAAATGACTTGCATACCTATCAAGTCACATTAACAAGAATCATTAATTATTTAAAATATAAAAAGTTAAAAAACTGAAATATTTATAATAATACAACTGCATTACTAACTTTTAAAATAGTTTAATACGGCTCTGTATTTCATACCTATTAAGAAGAGAGATACTGCACTAAATTTCCATACAATCAAACATACATATGTAACTCTAGATGCATGTCACATACTTATATATTAAATAAACCATCTCTATATATAAAGAGCCAGTAAAGGTACCTAAATTTTAATTTATATTCTTGTATTGAACTCACAAATAAAAATATTAAATTATTGTTTATTATAGCCTTAGTGAACTATAAAACAATTGAATTCTTTTTATAAAAAATGTTTTAAATTATACAATAATATATAGATAGCCATGCAATAACTCGAAACTGCAAATAAAAAACGTTGAATCTCTGCAAAAGCAATTCTCGGAAAAACTTTCTGAAATATTTAAGAACAAATAATGAAGTATTTGATCCAGACCTGGTAAACAAACAAAATTTACTCCCCTAGTGCTGAATCAAGCTACTGACCAAATATTGTAAATATTACACCTAATAGAGGGGAAGTCCCTACTAAACCCAATTCAGCTATGTTCAAAGTATCTCATGATGATATTTGAGACCATGTGACAGGCCAAAAGAGCTTCATATCATGTATTTATAGCGATATGTAAGTTTTAAAAGCAGATTAAATCATTACCAAGTAAAAAAAAATATTTGCCAAATTTTGTGTACTTTTAATGTTTGTTTATGTTATCAAATTTTTATCATTTATTTTTAGATGCATGTATTTTAACATATTATATTTGTTGATAACTAAACTAAAAATATGTTATATCGGTAGGACAAATAATTCTGCAAAGTTTTGAATAACTATATATGTATTTGAGCTTGATTTAAATAGTTCACACTCCCTAAATTTCTAACAATTATATAGCTTATTATTGTCATTTGATAGCAAGCACTTTATTTTAATTAAAGAAACTCCACAGCCAGTTGGTTATAAATATACCATTTGTGATACATTAGGGAATTTAAATGTAAATTAAAAATTATGCATTACAATACTTTTAATTAAATATTTATGAAATTATTGCAGTATGTTTCCATTATTAATAAAAAAAATAATTAAATGCTTTTAAAACATGTTAGTTTGACGACAAAAGAATTTGATTGTCAATTTTTTCATTTAATTTATTAGGTTATAGTACTTTTTGTGTTTGTGCGACAATTATTTATATAAAATCGATAATTGTAGATAAAAATAAAAACATGTGGATAGACATTTTTCTAAAGTAATATTTAATAAAAATTTTATAAGCTTTTAACTCTTTAATTTGTCATTTAGAACTTTTTACCTTCGTTCGAACGAAAAAAGATAAATTGAAAATTTAGGAAAATATGTTTATATCTTTTTCCATGTTGAGGTCAGAGTTTAAAAACCAATATAAAGTTTTAGTGGCGACGCAGACGGTTTAACATAGAACTTTTCTCGAGGGGAAACATGTCATAAAGAACCAGGATGCTTATATTCATTTATCAAATATAGCTACAATGTTTTAAAGCAATTTTCTATGTTTTTCAACTACCGAAGCAATAAGGTACCTCCGTTTGCCGCAACCTTTTTTCTCGGAAACTATTATGAGCGAATACTTTGTTTCTGCCTTCAAGTAATCCCAAAATTCATTATTTTTGGTAAGATGCAAATTTTTCAATTTTTACTTAATTAAATGAGTTGTTTTCGTAACTGATAGCGTGTCATGCGACAAAATAAATTACCCTTAACCTTTATCTAATTCAGAAGTTCAATAACCAAAAAATTACATTTAGTGAAGGTAAATCTACAAAAAATTGACAAATTTTTATTAAAAAATAAATAAAATAAATCATTTATGGAATTTTAGAAAAAATAATTGTTAGTAAAAACTAATTAATTCCACATAAAAATATTTAAACGAAAAATTCGATTAATTTCATACTAGAATTTGATTGTGAAATTTATAATTTCACAATTTTAATGAAATTTCCATGTAAATTATAAATAAAACCGTCCCTTAATTTACGCGAATTAAATTAACACAGCTAAAAAATATACTTTACAAAAAATTATAAAAGTAAAAATGTTAACAGTCACCCCTCTTATAAAACAGTACTATTGTAACGCGATTTCAATATAACGCGAAACAAAAATGATAAAATCTCTTATATATTGTAATTGCACAATTTTCACACAACTTAACTTGCTTAAAAAGATTATATTTTTATAACTTATGTTAGCAATTATTTTCAATTTTTTTTATTGTATTATTTATAAATTTAAATTAGATATTCAATCTGGAAAAAAATCCGATGAAGCTGAATTTTTGTATAGACTTTTAAATAATCATTTCAAATAAAATATTAAAAGTTCTCACTGATCCGCTATCTGCTATTTTCTGAATTTAAGGTCAAATGTGCTAAAAAACGGTTTTATTAGAAATATCTCTTAAACGATGATTTTTTTCTTTGTAAAATCAGCTATTATAAAATTTGTAAAGCACACAATTCTCTACAAATAATATTCCTACACTTTTTTTCGTATAAATGACTGTTCGTGAATGATCGCAAATTAAAAGATTGTAAATATTAATATGCAGTCATACGTGGCATGTACACGTAACTTAATGTAAAAATTGAATTTTAATAGTTATTTGTATATTAAGAGCGCAAAGTGAGACATTATCGATTGAGAGATTGTTTCTCTCGAAGTCGACAATGTCCATTTGCGCTCGAAACACACACAAGATTTTTTCTACAGTCGCCACAATGAGTTATCCACCATAACAAAAAATAATAAGTTTTACATAGCAGGAAATTTGGTTAGGTTATGTAATGTACCGACAGAGCAACTATATGTCAGGTTGATTTGTGAAGATAATATACGTGTAGATGACGTTAGCGACCGTTTTTTCTACTTTGCCGCTCTAGAGCGGTAAAGTAATATTTTGCGCTGACAAAAGAGAGCGTAAAATACCTACTTTGTATAGCGACTGTAGAAAAATAACATTTTAATTAAAAACTATTATTTTAATTAATCATAAACAAATAAGTATTTTTTAAATTTCAGACAGAAATATTGTAAATCTTTGAAATAACTATAAAATGAAATATATTTTTTTAAATATATAACTATAATATTAGTAATTAATTGTGAAAAATTCCTAAATGCACAAGTGTTTCAGATAAGACTAAAAATAAGTTTTTGGGAGATTACAGTCTGTTAATAGTTTAATAAAAATGCAGCGACTCTGCAAATCGAATCAAATGATTAATTAATTGATATATTTATTGTTGATATTAATTATGGGTTTAAATGAAATCAACAAAAAAATTGCAGAAACCATCTTTTGCAAGAAAAACTCACCGTTTAAAAGATATTTTTAAAATAACGTTTTTTACACCTTTGACAGTGAATCACAAAATTAAGAGAAGGCAAATCAATGGGAACTTTTGGTATTTCATTTAAAATGATGATTTAAAGGTCTGTATAAATTTTCATCGCCATCGAAATTATGTTTAAGTTTGGCATTTTGATTTGGCTATAACTCGATTTTCATTAGTACTATAATACGATTCAGATTAAAATATTTTCAATCGCATATTCTTGGTACATAATTTACTCATTTTATTTATTTATTTATTTAAAATAAAACATTATGAATTATTTATAAAATATATATGTAGCAACATTCAAGTTCAAACAAATCAAACGGAAGGTATCCCGAGTCGAAAAATTTGCCTTCATTTCAACCGCCTAAAC
>CM008235.1:4005770-4022302 GCA_002278615.1 Pogonus chalceus
TGTACGAGTTTTACTTTGACAATTTATTAAATTTTCCTAATATAAATACCTATGTGAAAAAAAAAAATGATTATAAAACATTTTAATGAAATTCAATCTCTAAACCACAATTTCAAAATTGAGAGAATTTCTAAAATTTAAATTTCAAAACAAAACGAAATTTGATTGTATCAATAAATAAATTAAGCATCGTTGTATAAAAATAATTTAAGAATAATTATTAAATAAAGAAGATACAACTAACCCCAACACAAAGATTGAAATTTTAATCAATCCATGTACAAACAACTTTAAATTTACGACCCCAATTTAAAAAAAATATATGTGGCACCTTCCTCTACTATTAAACATATGTATTCAAGACTTGACAAAGTTAAATTAGGGTCCAAGACAATTTTATATATGTGGGTTCTTTCTACAATTGATTAAATTGAAACACCGAATGTATTTTCTAAATTATGTGATTTAAAGTACTTTTAGGGAGCCTTGAAGTTAACTGCACCAATAAATTAAATATATTTCTTATTTTTATTTATTTATAAAACTGCTTATAATGACGGTCTTCATAGTAGTGAAGTAATGCTCAAAAATAACTATATTGGTTTTAACAACATTATATTTTGTCTATGAATTGCTTTTTGTTGTGCAGTTATTTGACATTTCTTAAATAAAGCCTGTTTTTTATTATTATTATTAGTATCGTATAGAAAAGACAATAACACTACTTCTAAATTATTATCGATACAATTTTGTTACAAAACTTGAAGTTTTAAAAACAATTTTTTTACTAAACTATTGCCCTTATATTGAAAATATTCAAAAGTAATGTTATGAAAGTTTAATATATATATATATATCGATACCCACGTTGTAATATGGCTTATCCCACAAAATTTGAGAAATTGACTTTTTCTGAAAAATGAAATAATAATAATATTTTTTTTCAGCCTATGTAAAGGTAAAATTGTTTATTTTTTTGTTTTACTTTTTAATAAATAATCTAAATGTCGTATCCCATAACCATAGCCAGCGAACGACAGTCACATTTGCCTCCGCGACTAGATTTAAAAGAAATTTATAGATTATATTGACAAAAACAAATCTGGAATTTAATTAAGAGAATGTACCTTAAGTTAACAGTACTCAAAATATTCAAAAAAGTTCAAAGCAATGTTAGAGGTATTAAAATAAAAGTCTGAAAAAATATTAAGAGGTGACCCCATCCTGACAGCTCTAAAAACAGCGATATTCAGTTATTTTTATAAGTGTTAAATAAGAATCGAATCATTTGGGGTTTTTAACTATATTGTTGTATTTAATTATTATTACAAAATTTTTTGAAGTAAAAATATTAATATATCGGCATTAGATACCTCCAAAAAAAGGCGTCTCCATGGGTTCCACTCGCAATCAGTCCTTAAACAAGACAGAACAAAATCATTTAGATTTCCGTAAACTATATTAGATTGGCTTTTTGAAAATGAAAAAAATTACAAAAATGGAGACAGAATACTATAAATTTGGTTATAAAAGTTCGAAAAATTTAAATATCAAAAAAATCCTATGCTTCACGATGGAAAAAACAGTTTTACACATTGCCGATTAAGATTAAAGTGATTTCATTGAATGGTTCCTAAGAAAAAGTGGCATCTAGTATTAAAAATGTGGTTCCGAGAAAACCGTTTTTTTTAAGTTTTCGTTACTGCAGTTAACGTATTGTACGGCCTCCACAATTATTCTTGTATCTTTGCAATGATTTCGAATATCAATGAACCCTTTTAGAGGGTCATTCTAAACAACATAAGAAATAGATTTATGTAAAAAAAAAATCGATATTTGGAAACCTTTAGAGTGGACTCTCCCCTTAAACTAATATAATAATCTGTAGCTATAAATATATTTTAATAATCTGTGGGTTTTATAATACTAAATAAAGATATAAAAATATGATAAACTGTGTTGAAAATATAATTAAGAATAAAACAATAAACTAAATCTTTCTTCTAAAATACATTTAATTTTTCCTCCTACTTTTGATACCTCAAATACTAATGACAATATGTCGTATCCGACATAAACAGTTAGCGATCAATATATCTTAATCCACATAATAATTATTATAATTTTTGCATTTTTATAAGCGTAATTTCTGCTAGTGAGACATTTTCTGAGAATTTATCTAAGTATTTCTTAAATAAATGAACATGTTAAAAGTGAAATATACCAACAAACATTATTAATAGACTAAATGCTAATAATCTACTAATTTTAATTGAAAAATTACATGTAATTTATACAATTTTATTACAATGTACATATAATTATTCATTTGTCTAGCACTCCCCTTGGTAAATTTATTATATTACATCTTAAATGTTATACACAATAAATGGTGAAGTACACGCATTGAAAACACCAGTCAATGACCAACCACATATACAAACTATACTGTTGTCAAGCTGAGTTTCAACATACAGAACAGAATATATCTGAATGGGATTAGGGTAACCGTAGTCGGAGTCTAATGAAAGTTTAAACGACTTTGAAGAACACATAAATTAGGCCCTTATAAGTCTAGTAATTTATTACATATTCATTACTACCACAATAAGTATTCTTCAATGTGCACTTACTCCATTCGTTACCAGGCAACTCATAAATTAAATGACGATCGTACAATTTATTGCCAACGCATACTATTATTTTTTACAATACGGATAATGCTACAAGCCTATATAGATATTCAGCGTGTTCAAACATTAAACTAATGTTCACATATTAATAAACAATTACAACGATGTTTTAAACATTTCTATTTAATTTTACTATTGTTTTAATTGAATACGAATCATCTGCTAAATGTTAAGTACCAATATAACAACATATAAAATATGATAATAGATTACCTTTTGTTTTCTGCATAATAATCTTGGCACGAAAAATTCACACAACACATCAAATGTAACACAGAACGACAGAACGCCATTAATTTATTTCAGTAATTAATATATAAGGATACGCTAAGTATGTACATAGAGACATCTGATGTATAAATTTTTAATTAGATTATTGACAATAAATAATCGGTTCAGATGACAATGTTTTTTGTAATTTAAAATTGAAATAGAATCATTATAAAGGTAAACTAACCAAGTATTATTCTGGAAATAATACATAGTTTTTTCTATATTAAACGGATAACTAATATGAAAATGATATGAAATTATTATTTATTAAAATTTAAACCGAATTTACAATAGATTTAAGTGTAAAATGGTATGCTCAATGCAAATTTTATAAAATTTCTAGAAAAAATTTCACTACTCCAAAATTACATTTATTTAAATATACACAAATTATTAATGAAAATTTTATGTTTGAAATAGAATCTTTAAAGAGATAACTAACCCGGAATTTTTCTTGATATTATACAACTAATTTGCTAAATAAACTGTTAAATTGTATATTTTTGACAAGTTTTTCTTTTAACTTAGCATACGTATGGAATTTTTTTAAATCTACAGATGACGTGTAACCGGCTGTTTTTCATACAGTAAATATACCTAAAACTTTATTAAACCTTTGCGTTTGGTGCAACTCAACAAAATTTGTTGATGCTCCTGTTTTCAGATTATTTTTAATTATATTTATAATAATCGTTCTTCACGTGCTGTTAATTGTTTTGGACGACCACTTCTATCTTCTTTTTCTAAACGTTTTATAATGTATTGTATCATTGATTTACTTTGATTAATGTTATTTGTTATTTGTCGATATGATTTTTCGTTTTCATGCGCATATTCATTATAATATTTCTCTCCTCTGATGTAGTTTCCTTGCTTCTAATATGATCCATTTTGATTCTGCACTATTTTTATATTTCAGTAAAAACTATAAAACATGCATCAACATGTTTCGTTTCTATTTAAATATTGTTCTTGGAAAACAAATTTTACAGAACTTAAAAATGCTTCAGAATATCTGGAGCACATTATATTTTACTTTTATTAAGAAATTTGTTATCGTCCATAATTTTAAGAACGATTATATTTTCTTACAAAAAAAACGCGAATTTTACTCTTAATTTTAACAAAACTTGCAGAATTTGCTAAGAAAACTTCAAATACATCGTTTCCTAAAATATATATTCACTTTCATAGATTTGTACAAAATGTCATTTTTCATGCAAAAACACAAGATTTACACAATTCCAAAGAAAAAACGCAAATTTAATTAATAAAACTCGTAAAATTCAGATATTTCTAATAATAATTTTGGTCCAGTTTGTTCAGAAAAATCGTTATTTTATGTGCAAAAACACAAGTTTTTTAGCTGCAATTCGAGAGATTTGTACAAAAAGAAAAACATTTTTTTATAATTTTAGCTTTTTGATGGTTTTAAAATATATACATATAATTTTTTGTGAAAAACAAGTATTATTCGTTGTAATTTAACAAAGATTGGATGTTTCAACTACAAATTTAGCAGTTATTTTACGTTTATTAAGAAATTTGATATCGTCCATAATTTTTAAAATAATTAAATTTTCTTTCAAAAAACGCATTTTTTACGCATAAATTTTGACAAAAATTGCAGATTTTGCTAAAAAAAAATCTCCACTTTAACAGATTTTATACAAAATATCATTTTTCATGCAAAAAAACGAGATTTACGCTACAATTAAAAAAAAAAACTAAAATTTAACTAATAAAACTCGTAAAATTCAGATATTTCTAATGATAATTTCTGTTCAATTTGTCCTTTTTTTAAAATTAAAGGTATGGATACTAAACGATCTTAAATCGTTTATGAATAGGATTTTTATATAAAAAAGAATACAATTTCTGCAATTCAAGTTTAACAATTTCGTTAGTTTCGTGACGTTGTGACGTTATTCTGTCATTAATTTCAATTGTTTTAATATATCTTTAGCAAAGAAGTTTCTCTTCCAAAAAAATATAGAATTTAAATTAAATAGTATTAACTACATTTGACAAAAAACTTAAGTATTATATCAAAATATAAAATATAAAAAGTAATAAAATAAATAATATAATTTAACTAAACGGTTAAGTAATTAAAAACACCATAAATTTAAATTATATAAATTAAAAGCAAATAATGCATCTATTTAAATAATCAGAAATCTGTATCTGTAATGCAACAAGCAAAAGAAAATCACGCTGTATTTACAGTAGGCAGATAAGGAACAAAAACATGAGTATTTATAATACGAAGAGGCGTTTTATAGCAGTGTTTATGGTTTATTACCTGTAATTGGAGACCCATTTTGTAATAACTACGTTTATTAGAGGGAAACCTTTTTTTTACTCATCGATTACAGCTGTTGTTATCATGTCTCCATGAATAATTTTATAGTTCAATTTTACTACTTGTTCCAAAAATATTGCCTGCTTAATTAAATGCTTGTAATTATTATTTTATATTTTTTATCGTTGCATTTTATTTTATATTCATTTTTAATTAAAATTTGTATATAATTTAACATCACTAACAGACGCTTTTATAACTGTAAAGTAAATTATTCTTTTCATTATTGTTTTGTTATAAAACAAAATCATATTTTTGTTTGTACTATTCATGACATAATAAACATACTAATTAAATTGTACAAAAATATTATTTTATACTTTTCTAAAAATACTATTTACAAATTGAATATATTTTAAAGAAAATTGTTTTTCAAATTAAAAAATCTGCATAAATTAGTTATTTGAATATTTTCATGGGTTCTTAACCTGTTTTAAATTTCAAATTAAAATTAATTCTCTTTTCGGGTTCATTATTTGTATTGTTTGTAACACATTTCAGANAAAAATCTTACTGTAACTACAGCTATTGTTTATATTTTGATTTTGGTGGGCGTTGTTCAAACATGATATTTTATAAAAAGAATTTTAACATTATACTTGAAACCTATAAAAGCAAATATACCAAAAAGAAAGTTTTAAAATAACCTTAAAAATCGCGTGTGTTATAAATTAGTTACGTATTTTTACTGAAAGAAATGTATCTTCTATTTATATGTCATCAAAAAAATAAAATTGACAGCCTGTATGATCACGATCCATATATTTTCTTGTCCCCGTTTCATTCTAAGCACATATTAAACTATTGATAAGTTGTCAGTGGTATAAATAAATAAACGGAATTCTTTTTTTATTAAAAAATTAATGGATAAGCAGAACTGATGCTTTCAAAGAAATGAATTACTATTATATTTTATATATTAAATTTTTATTATGTACGTTTATTATTGAGGCAATAGAATTACTTTTATAATAATAATTTATAAGCGTCAAAATTTAATAGCTTTATTATATTTTTATGTGCTTGTAGTATTAATTTTCTCTAATTTAATTATAAATGCTTATTAAATTATAATTAATACTATAAACTTATATTGTATCTAATAAAAATTATGTGTTTTAAATTATTTTATTAATTGTTGTTCTGTTCCCTTATTGGTTTTCTACCTTTCTCCTGTTTAAACTTGTCCAGTTGCCTTAAGGGGGAACTTCACCCTGAAGGTTTCAAAAAATCGATTTTTTTTTTCAAAAATGTATTCCTAACACTGTCTAAAATAATCCTCTAAAAATGGTTTATTGATAATCGAAGTCATTGCAAAGATACAAGAAGAATTGTGGAAGTCGTAAAATACATTAACTACAATACTGAAATCTTTAAACGTGTTTTTCTGGAAACTACATTTATGAAACTGGGTGCCACTTTTTCTAGGGAACCATATCGGCAATATGTAAAACTGTTTTTTCTATCGTGAAACGTAGGATTTTTTTGATATTTTGGTTTTTAGATTTTTTATAAACAAATTTATAGCATTTTTTTCAAAATGCCGCCATTTTTGCAATATGTCTGAATTTCCAAAAAATTGTATGCTTCATGATAGCCAATCTAATATAGTTTAAGGAAATCTAAACGATTTTGTTCTACCTTGTTTAAAGACTAATAATGACTAACACCCATGGAGGTACCTTTTTTTGGAGTTGTCTAATGCCGAAGGCTACCACAGCTCCAAATATTAGTATTATTACTTCCAAAAATTATGTAATAATAATTAAAATAAGTTTAACAATATAGTAAAAGACCCTAAATGATTCGATTGTTATTTAACACTTTCAAAAATTCCTGTTTTTTAAGCTGTCAGGGTGGGATCCCCCCTTAAAATACTTATGGAATCAAAAATTAGTAGAACAATCTAGCTAAATGTAAATTTTAACTGTTAAGTGAGGTTATATTTTTGTTTTTTATTTTACTATACCCGCAATTGTTCGAAAAGCTCAAGAAAAGTAATTTGATTTATTTTTAATTTAAAATAAAACAAATTTCTGTATTATTATAAATTCTTATTATTGTTTAAACGAATAAAATAAATAAATACTGTTATTTCATTATAAAATATAATTTCTATGTAATTCAATTGTTTATTTAAACAATAATGCAGTAAAATTTAAATAAACTGAATAATCAAATATCAGCAATATGAAACTAAAAATAAATTCATTATTTTTATTTAACAATTAATTAGGTACGGTAAAATATATTTATATAGTAAGCTTTGGTTCACACGAACAATAGAAATACAATATTATAAAACATTGTTTACCTTTTATGTTATACACAATTTAGTGTGGTAGTATTTTATATGATTCTAGATTAAATTTCTATTTTTAAATATCAAATAACAGTATAATTAGAGAGTGAAGTGTAGTATATCTTTATTTAAAGTAAAACATATAAAAGGAAAAACAAATTATCCCAATCAAGTTTGCATGTACGTGAAGAATTTCAAAGTAGCTGTAACAGCACTAAGCTTCTATAGTACATACATTTACACTCCACGTTGCACCAACAACCAACAGTCTTATTCATCTTCGCTAGTATGCAAATCACTCTAAGTTCACTAAGATTATTTCAACTACCTATAGTTGCATTACAAGCATCATTGCAACTTATATTTTAAATTTACTACCACTAATATGTTTATCATTTAAAATATTATTTTCATGGAAGGTTGTTGACATTATTTCTTTTGTTTATATTTTATTTTACTGCGATATTTTTAATCTACAGTCTCTAATGTGTATCATTTAAATTTTTAGTTTCATAGTAGGTTGAAGACATTATTTCTTTTATTTTAACTGCGTTTTTTTTTTTTTTTTTTTTTAAATTAAATACTAAATAATATGAAAAAGAATAAGTTGGTACACGTTTAAACATTTGAAATAATTAATATAAACCACCGAATTTTGATTCAAAACTAATTTAGTTTATAAGATTAGAATCATTTATATAGGTTTTAAGTTTTACTTTCTTAAAAACGGCGAAAATCAAACAGGCTTTAAAGATAAATAAAAATTTAGTGAAGTATTATTTGGAATTAGAAAAAATATAACTTTTGAAATTTATATGATACAGGTAACATTGTGTAATTTTCTTAAAATTAAATTTAGAAATTATGAAAATATTTCGAAAAAGATTTTAATTGCAAAATGAATAGTTTTAAATTTATAATTAATCATTATTATCATTATTTTTGATTTAAATTTTATAAAAATTAAAAAAAAAAGAATATATAACTAAAAATCAAGCTTTCTAATCGTTAAAAAACACCTTGAAATGCTTCCAAAATTAGCTTCAATACTTGAAGCAAATAATTACTTAATTTAAAGCAGATGTTTAATAATTACAAATATAAAAGTAATATTTATAGTCGTCGCCACTAATCAATAGAATTACATAATAATAAGCAGGTATTTTACTTCGAAGAACATTAATATTTTTTACACATACTAACGCTTAGTTGACATACTTCTTAATAATGTAAAGTATGTCGCAACTTTATTCGAAAAATTATTTATGCAGTGTACGCAATCTTTGTTTTCATTGGTTACTTCTTTACAAAGCGTTCGTGTATATAACAAAAACGGTTTTCTTTTTTGGAACATACAAAACGTTTCAGACTATGTAAACATACAATGATTACGCAATTACATTGTTTCGTGGCGACAGCTATAGTACCACCAGTTATATAAAGGATAAAAAAAATATTTCCTAACTATAGTCAAATTCACGTAAGAAAAATATTCCGATGTGATGCATCACGTCACTATGTTTACATTGCCTATTGAAGTAATAAGATTTAACCGGGAAATTATAAATTAAAAGTAATGCCAATGTAGACTTAGTAGAAAAAATAACTGTCTGAATAAAAAATTCACATACGTTACGTTTTGTGTGCACAACGAAGTGTATTGAAAAATGTATGACATCTACATTAAACATGTCTGAACTTAATTCATACAATGCAAAAAATGGAATGTTTTTCTTACGTGAATCCGACTATATATAAAGTATAAATAGTTTAGTTTATTAACTGAAATTAACATTGATGCTTAATTAATTTTTTTTATATATAAATGCTGGTAAATAAATAATATAATTTTTCTCTTTTGTTTTAATATATTTTATTTTGCGGCTCATAGCTAATTAAAACGTGAATTTTACTATGTAGATATATGTTGAAATGTGTAGTTTACTAAAGTAAAATTATTTTGGTTTTCACTATAGCATTGCTTTATATCCTAAGGCACCTGATACAGATGCTGGACAGTTTATATTCACCTGCGGCAGTACAACTGGGTGCCATGTTCTCCATGCGCTCAAGAATGCATAGATAACGCTAGTAGATGACCGCAGTTCACCTGTAGCCATGCAAGAATTACTCTTCTAATGTACATTATTTTTATTACAACAGAACACAACGTTGTTCAAAATTCAACACATGTTCCACTATCAAGTTATTAAGTTTATAAGTTAAAACAATTGCAGAGGAAAATGGCTTTAGCAATTAGATATTGAAGTTTTTTATAGTGTGATGAAAACCTTGAGGCAAAATAATTCTTTTTAATCGTATCTGATGTTCATGCCCAACATTTAATGCCTTACACGTTAGTTTCATACGTTTTCTTATCGTATTGATCAAGTCAATCACTTGGGACTCACATAGAATGATGGAAGAAAAGTAAACTAATCATCGAGGAAAAGTAGAGTAGAGCTTTTATCGTGCACAGAACATTTTACTGTAATCGTCTTGTGCTGATCAATACTATTTTTATCATATTGGAAAAATAACAAAATTGTTTCTATATTTACTTTCAAATATTGGTTACATCACAGACGAGAATCAAATACCTGTTTGGACCTTTATTCTATTTATTCATTTGTTTTATTTTAGGCTCAATCCCTGGATATCAACATTGGCTTATATTCTCACTCCTACGCGTTCAACATATCATGAAATAATACTTTACATTTACATTCAATTTTATTATTTTCTTTTAAAACATTATTATTGGTTTTTATTTTCTCGAATAACTTTAATTGTATTGAAAATAAATAATAATTTTAAGAAGTAAAAAAACAAAAGAAAACTCAGAAGAAGAGAAGAACTTGGTTTCTCAAAAACGGCTCTAACGATTTTGTTAAAAATCACAGATTAGGGGTATGTTAGGTATGATATCCAGAAAAAAATATTTAAGAATTTTTTTACGATTTTTATATTCGCGCCAGTGACATTATAGCTAGGAAAAGGAGAATCATTTGCAAATATAATGAAGAAATTATTATTTTTATAATCAAAGATTCGAAAACTGAATTAAGGGTTGAAAGAAAGAATAATACTTGTGCAATTTAATACATATATCGAAAAAATAATAATAATGGTGAGTACTAAATATACCTTGAGAAACCTGTATCTATCATCTTCCAAAATGAAGAATCCAGAAAAATTTAAAGAACTCTTACTACAGAAGAATCAAAATCATTTTCATAATTTAGTGTAGAAAGAAATTTTAGTAAAAGATTAAATTGCCTATAAGTTAATTTTGTATAATTTAAGATTTTACAATAAAAAAGTCTCCCAGAACCCCCAGCTCGGTCATCTTGATATTATTACTTAAAATATAAGTTTTTTTTACATATTAATTCAAATATTTGATGTAGGAATACATAAATTTATGTTTGATTTCATACTCAACATATTTTTAATTTAAATGTAAATATTAGAATTAAGCATATTATTATTCTTAACAAGTTCTTTCCTGCATTGGCAAAAAAATCTCATATATATTTGCTATAGAACTGCATTAAACCTGCTTTTTTAAATTTTAATTTAATATTTTAGAAACATTACAAAAATAGGAAAACAAATCAAAAATATATTAGTTAGTTATTATGAGTTAGGTATTACAGATATTCTAGTTTTAATATTTTGTATTTTAAATATTTCCTTAGATTATTGCTCTGAAAATTAGAATTTAAAATAGCCGTAATTGGTGCAATAATTTCAAAGAAAATAGTTTACTAATTGCATTTTAATTCCCATGGAATCAGTGTAAAATCATGGAGTTCAAAAGAACAAAGTATGTTAAAATGATTCTTTAATCATAATTGCATCTAAACAACAAACACGTGGTAATTGTCGTCGAGGTAAAATCACATTACATGACCATATAATCATTATTGGAAATCACAAGGAGCAACTCGAATAGTTTGGTGTTGGTGTAAGTTTTCACACAGGAGACGACGGCATTTGCGACACAGGTGCACAGCACTACGAAGGGAACGAAACTAAGGCGATTATTACTTGGTACGCTCTCGTCTCTTGTAGAGTTCCTCCAAAACAATACCGCGGTGTTCTCACCATTCAAGCACCTACTTGCCACATTATTAACTTGGGACGCAAACGCAAATCGATTTTGTCCAACTGAACTACTTGTAGGTTCTACGTATTGTTCCAATTGGAAATTAGTTTATCATTGAATTCGAAATTCACTTCCTCGAATTTTAATTAAATATTTAAATGCAAACATTTAATTACTATTTCTTTTTCCACATGTTTTTCAACACTAATTATACAATTTCAGTTTCTTATTAACATATAATTTGGTTTTATAATTCAGATTTCTATTTTAAACAAAAAATTTAAATCTACATGTACAGTAGACTGCAAAAGTATTTCTTCACGTACTGTTAGATGTTTTTGACGACCACTTCTTTGTGAATTGTACACTCTACCTTCTTTTTCTGAACGTTGTATAATGTATTGTATCATTGATTTACTTCGACTAATGTTATTTGCAATTTGGCATATTCATTATAATATTTCTCTCCTTTAATGTAGTTTCCTTGCCTCTAACATGATACATTTTGATTTTGCACTTATAAAAATTCATTTGAAATTTAACTTTACAGAAAACGTATTTTAATATTTCAGTAAAATCTATAAAACATGCATAAACATGTTTCACTTTCATTTAAACATTTTACTGCACTCAAAAGGTTTTCAGAATATTTGGTTTACATTGCTTTTGAACATGATTTAATTTGTTCTACTGAATAATTTTTTTTTAATTTCATTAAATAAAGGGAGCATTTACTAATTTTGAGTCTAAAAAACATGTTTTTTGGAAATTTTTTTCAGGAATATGAATGAATGAATAAACTTCGAATTTTCAGCATCTTATTTAATAGTGTTTTGAGTATCTTTCTGAATTTTTTCAAGACCCTGTCAAATCTGTACCGTCCCGTAGATGGATGGACAGCCGAGCGTGCAGGATGACATTTGTACACGATCGGAAGTGCACACGTCATCACTGTTATCCGTAACAAAATCGGCTAAGAAAACTAAAATCTACATAAAATTTTCTGGAGCTTTTTCCAGACTTCAAGTGTTTCAAGTCCGATTTTTTTTAAAATGTTCATAGAAATGGCTGATTCTAGCCCAAGTTCCAATAAATTTTGTCTCCTTTAAAATAAAACAAACCAGATCAAAATCGGTTCACTAGTTTTTGAGTTCTGTTCCCGCCCAGTTCGAAAAGTGTAATTTTAAGAAAAACGCGTTTAAACTTCGACGAAAGTTTAACATCAAATGCGAACCTCGTGACACTTAAACACGAAATAAGTGCAGGACGGCATCGAGTTCAAGAAAACCGTTTTCAGGGATAAATATAGACAATATGAGGAATCGAAAAATGCAAAAAGAAAAATCGAATTTTCATCGAAAAATTAGTAAATGCCCTCTTAAATTGAAGTATTAACTGGATTTAGTAAATTGTTACACTATTTTTAACCTTATTTTTATAATTGTAGTTTAATACTTTTGCTCCCTACTCTACATTATACATATTAATATAATTTTTAGGTTATATATGATTTAATTTGTAAAAATAACTGTGACATAATAAAAAGAAAGTACAAAAAAGGTTTAAATTTTATTATAACAAAAGTAAAAACCATAAATAAACATCAAAATACACTATATAAATCCAAATAAGTCTAAATCAAGCAAGTTTATAAAGTGTACCAAAACAAAAGACAAAAGTTATGTAAGTAAAGTCTGTACCCTAATTCCAAATGACATAGTATCACACAAAATGTAATAAAAACAACGAGAAAGGAAAACATTGTGCAATAGTGTGTCATTATTATGGAGTCAGCTTGGTTCCGCGAAATCATGTTTCCCAAAGAAAAATCAATACAGATGAATACATTTTGGATTGCGCCATCGAAACAACTCGACTCGTAGTGAGTCACACATGCAGCGAATCAAACACCGTCCTACAACACTGAAGATAACAATGCAATTGGATTCTAAGAAAGAAAGTGGACATGCTTCATTTTATCTATCAATGCAGATGTTAATAAATCGATTTTCAAATAACAGTTTCTTTTGAATTGTATCCAACAAAAGTGATATTTTATATATTAAAACAAATTTTTATTTTATCCTTACGATGAAAATACCAATTAAATATCTGATAAATGTTTAAAAAGTTAAAAAATCAGTTAATAATAGAATAAAATCTAAATTAATGCAATGTAAATACATGTATTAACTAGAAACCAAACCTGAAACATCATTTTGATGTTAAAATACCTTCATATGAAATGTGTGATAGGATTTAATCAAAATCAACACATTATTGGATGGTAATAACATAGGTATGTCTTCAACGTTAATATCAATTTGGTTATTGAACATACGTTAATATCGCTTAAGTAATTAAAATAATTAATAACCATTATTATAACTACGACTTAATTATTTTTAATTAATAATACTTCCACTAACTGAGAGAACTAACTTAATTAAACTTATAAAAGTAATTATAAACTATTCATATTAACAAAATAACTGAGAAGTTCAATGAAGTTGGTAATTTACATAGTAGGCTTATGAAAAGTAAACAAAAACAAAAGACTATCGATGTAACATGTATTTACAACAATGAGTTTGTTAACTGCAAAAAATAAAGATATTTTATAGTACTGTCTGTTGTTTATAAAAGATGTTACAGTACATGTAAATAATTTTACTTAGTTAGTATTAAAGAATATCAAGGTAGTAAAACAGTAATTAAAATGTTGTTTACTGTTCAAGAATTTAAACTAAGTTACGATGTTGATGTAGAATTTATCCGTTCAAAAATTAAGTATTTGCTAATTAACTGATATGTATTATTCAAATGTAGTAAAGATAATATTTATTTTAAAATGAAAATAAAGTGGAAAGCAATACATCTAAAAATCGCGTTTAAACAAATAGTCCAGTGAAAATAAAATGTTTACAGCTTTAAATAAAATTTTAAGTCGTCTATCCTGAAATTTAAATGATTATGACACGTTTTCTGCGAAGTTTCAGTGTTTCAGCTTTTCAGAGAATGTTTGTTGCTCCACCTTCATTCCACGATTCATTACATTAGGAGCTGTTAAATATTCATGTTTGGCATTACATGATTCATGGGACAGGCGGCGAAAATGAGAGACCCACCGTCTAGTTTGTTTGCTATTGTCTAAGAAACAACAGCGTTGTTCGAGGTCACGGACATCGTTATATATTATTATGACAGTAGTTCTGCAACTTTTTTTTTTATTGGAATTTATTGCTGAATTGATTGCGGATATAATTATAATGAGAGGAGTTTTATTTTGTTCGGATGAGGAGTGTAGATCGAACAGTTAATTTTATTTATGTTCGAAGATTGAAATCTAATGGAATATTCTTTGTTATTAAATATTCATTAATCATTATTTTACAGTTCAAATTTAACTTTTTTTTTGCTTCAATTTTTTATATAACTTATAATAAAAAGGCAAGTTTTTTTTAATGTCAAATATTAAATTTCTCGTCCAATAAATTTGAAAATTTTATATTAATATTTCTAAAAAAATTATAATATAATACAATTAATCAATTTATACCGCGTGTCTACTTTTTTTGTTAAATAGGAAATTCAATGGTATAGTTTTCATTATGCCATATTTTTTTTTTTTTAATTTAAATGTAAAAGTTGCTCAAAATTAAAATGTACATCTAATGAGTCCTTTTAAATGATCTACGACGATCCTATCCCCAGATACAGGAAAAATAAAATTTCCATCTTTAGGTAGTTTACAGAGTGCCATGCAAAATAAAACAAATAATTTTAGTTTAAGTAACATTGTCTCAGTTCTTATATTTATAAATTTATAAATAATATTTAAAAATATCAATGAAATCAATAATTTGAGTTTTCTTTATTCCTATAAAAAATAATTTTAAGGTTTCACTTCACAATTAATATTTATATGGGTCTGCTTAATTTTCCATATCAAATTCTTTTTATTTTGAAGTAAGTCTCTATTATTTTAATCTTGCTTACAATAAATAACAATTAAAACAACAGAAAGTTTTAAGAAGTTTTTTATTTTATTTTACATGGCACTCTGCAAACTACTTATAGATGGAAATTATTAAATTTACCTGTATCTCGTGATAGGATTATCCTATATCATTCAAAATTGGCTCGTTGGATACACATTTTAATTCTGAACAATATCTTAACTTAAATATTTGTCCTTACATTAATTTTTAAAATGTGCACCCAATGAGTCATTTTTTAATTATACACGACTATTCTGTCACGAGATACAGGTAAATTAAAGTTTCCATCTTTAAGCAGTTTACAGAGTGCTATGCAAAATAAAACAAGTAAGTTACCTTGTTTCAGTTGTTGTATTTATGAATTTCTCTGTAATCGTGTCTTTACATTTAATTATTAATCAAATAACACTTCATAAATAATATTTATATGGGTCTGCCTAATTTTTCATACCGAATTTATTTTATTCCGAAGTAAGTACCCATTATTTTAATCTTCCTTACATTAAAATAACTATTAAAAGAACACAAAGTGTTAAGAAGTTATTTGTTTTATTTTGCATGGCACTCTGTAAACTGCTTAAATATTGACATTTTTATTTACCTGTATCTTGTGATATGATCGTCGTATATTCGTTCATTGAATGCACATTTAAATTTTTCTTTTGTATTTAAATATTTATCCTTACATTAATAGAGAAAAATTTATTTATGGCGTAATAACAAAAAAAAGTAGGTACCTGTTTGTAACTTGTTCACAAGCTATAATATTTGATTTATTATTTACTTA
>CM008235.1:4058233-4090975 GCA_002278615.1 Pogonus chalceus
TAGTTTTAAAGTTTTCGTACAAAAAATATTGTACATACCTCTTGCGTGAACTTGGTTCCCGGATTCGTTCTATGACAAACATTTTTCCGTGAACCAGTTGTTCCCGCACATGATATGTAAATAACTATTTTCTTATTTAGAAAGATAATAGCTAAGATGTAACCGTAGGGTTTTTTTTCTTTTGTAAATGATAGTTGTTTGAAAAAAACTAATTTTTATAGAATTTTGATTTTAAAAAAATTATAACTTATAAACATGGCACCCAATCAAAAAAATCGTAGGTTTTTTCTTAGATAATATTATTTAGAATATGTGCTGCAAAATTTAACAAAATCGACTGAGTAGATTTTAAGATATCTTGTAGAAGTTTGAAAAAAGTAGTTTCAAGAAAAACGCAAGAGAAAAAACATACGGCGTAAGCGTCTAAGAACCAAATATTCTCATAGCTATATCTTTGAAATGGTTAATTCTTTAAAATATTCTTAATAGTATAAACAATTTACCACGCAAAAGGTAAAATACAATTTTTTTGAAAATCTCAAGGTGGTTTAACCCTTTAATACTTTAATAATTTAGTTTTTTGTTTTAAAATAATAGATATTATATTATAAATTAATTATAATATATTTATGCAGGTCAGACTTTTAATTAGTAAATTATTAAAATTACATAAACAACAAAAACATTTGAATAATTAATAGTTGAAATATATTGTATTTTTTGTTATTAATTTCGTAACAAAAACAAATTAACTAAAAATTCAATACAAAAACTCAATAATAACGTATATAATAAATAATTATAAATTGGATATACTATATATTTATTTTTAAACAATTGATATGTCTACAATATTTTGTTTTTATTAAGAAACTCAATTAAAAATGCATGTTTTGTTGTGATGAAAAAAACTAATTACGCGATAAGTATTTTAGTGTTTTTAATAAAAATATATTTAAATTATCAATATTATTTATATAAATACGTTGAAAACAAAAAATTGCGTGTTATTTCGTAATTCTATCAAAAAAATATTTTACAACCCTTAAAATTTAACCTCCATAACTGATATAAATATTAGAAGTATTTTCACCTTTTCTTGTTAAATTTATAAAATAAAAATATTATGAATATTAAATTTATTGTAATAATAATAAATATAATAACTTTACCTTTATTCCAGTTAAAATAAATCCATTTAATTTAAGGGAACTTGGTTAAAAACACCCCCGAATAGTCAGCATGGTGGAGGGTTGTCACTTATAAAAACATGTCAACTTTAAACAGTCGCTTCACTATATAAAAAATATTTACATAACAACAAACAACATTTAAAAAAACACTAAACAACGTTTAATTTACAAATGTCATTCATATCACGGTTGTTCTGAAATAAACAAGAAATACAGCAAATCGATGCGAATGACAACGCGCTTGCTTGACAACTCGCAAGCAAACCGTGTCTCTAGTGCAAGTCGTTTTATACCAATTCAATACTGATGCTGCCACCTATTAACATACTGTTGAACAATTATTTTAAAAATGGACATGGTGTCCGATCATTTTTTGAAAACATTTCATATTATATCACCTACATTAGTGTTTAGTAATCATAAGTGGTTAGTGTTACTTGTGTCTCAAAGCGAAAATAACAAGCCGAATAGGTAAGTCATACTTTATAATTAATTATTTTGTTTATATGCAAATAATAAATATTTTTTGTTTATATTTAAATGATATCCGTTTTCGAGAAATGTACATTTTATGGGAACAAATAAGTAAAATTTATATATAAAAATAGATTATTAAACAATATAAAATTATAAACATTTGGTGAAACAAAACACTATCACATTCCTTACGTTAATAATCAAAATATTTTACTAGATTATTAATAATAGATGAACAATAGCTCTTAGAAATTAATATAAGTATATTAGACGCTTTTTTTTTCTAGTAAATAAATAATCTATTTCATAATATTAGTTTAAAAATATATCGAATAATTAACTACACAAATATATTTTAATAAAATATTTATTTCTAATTACAAAAGTATATATAAATGTAAAAACAATGCATAATATAATAATGAATATATAAAAATATATCACAATTATCATTAAAATCTGTAAATGATCTATTTGAAATTACAATAATATAAACATAAAACCTAGCCTAATTACATAAACATAAAAATCACTTTTAAAATTTCATATATTTTTTAATCAGTCGAATTAAAAACAAATGCAAATTATAATATATAATCACAGTCGACTAGGTATCCAAGTTACTTTCATTAACTTTTTTCTTCTTTATTTTAGATCCAACACCTATTGCATAATATTTTAATTAATAAATTACGTTTATGATTCATTTAAAAACTTACTAAGTACATGGCAAACTTCAACTTGTGCATTAAATTGATGTAAATAATTAATCCATAATATTTGTTTTGTTGATAATTTATCTTTTTCACTTTTAACTTCAACGAAAGCACACTAAAATTAAATAAATATTACATAACAAAATAATATTTTTTATATCTATAATAATAAATTATTACTTTAAATTCATTTTTATTCCATAAAAATAAATCTGGTAAACCAGAATGATACTGCTTATAATCTTTAGCTAAACGTTCCAAAGCAGCAGCAAGTATTTTTTTATCAATACTTCGAATAATTTCATGGAAAGTTTCCTGAGAAACTTCCATATCAGCTAATAATGTAATTTCATCGGTATGATTAGTAAATTTTGTTGAAAAAAAATTACATATTTCCTCTATACTCCAATTATTTCGAATATTATTTAATCTCTCATTAATTTTATCCGAACGATTTGTATAAAAATCTGTACTAAACAAATCTAACGGAAATTTTTGCATTTCTGTTATAAAAGTATTTGGTATTTTCATTTCATATAGAATATCATAAAAAAATATAACAAATAATGTAGTAAACAATCGCCCTTCGCAATGTATACCATGTGTAAAATTATTTTTTGTATAATAGTTTTTAGCAGTTTCTTCTACCGAACTGTATTCTTTTCCTTCTGATGTTACTCGCACAAACGTGATTTTTTTCCCTGATTCGTAACTACAATTATAAAATAATTAATTTAAAATATTCTATAAGTATTTGAGAATGTTACTTTTGCACTGCTTTTGCTTCAATTGCTATTTCAACAGGTACTTTAATTATTGGCAGTAATGCATAATTTAATTTATCGTATAAAAGTTGCGGTATTTTCTTTAAGTTTATTTTTGAACCACGAATAGATAATTCTTGTTTATGTACTTCATTTACGTGTTTATCATTTATTCCCTCAATAATATAATTTGCAGCCTGATAAATATATAAATTATTATTATTATATTGACTGAAAGCAACATTAGGATTTTGAATTCAGTTAAACGGGCAACGTTGTATCAGATTTCGCTCAGAAAATCAAAAAAAGATAAAAATCGCAATTTTAAGAAAAAAAAAATAACTATATAATTATAAGACATAAAAAATGTTTCAGATAAAAGTTACATAACTTGATAAGAGAAATCTAAAAAGAGTATCAAAATAAAATCGAAAAACGGTTTCCAAGTTAGTTATAATAACTACTTTATTTCAAATAATCGCCTTGTAACGAATATTTCAATTAAAATTTATTAAAAATATTATTTAATTTTTAAAACAAATGCAGGTAAATTTTATTTTGAAAAAAATGACTGAATGGTAGGAATTTTAAATATTTCTCAACGGATTCCAAATAAGCAATAAATACTGCACAACATTGCTCGTGTTTAACCAATAGTTTCTATAATTTTCGAGATCCCAATGATGACCTGATCAACTTAAGACAGTTTCTGTATATAAAAAAAAATTAAATAATTTACTTACAGCAACGAAGTCTTTTTTATGAGCTTGTTTAATTAAAGACAACTGTATATACCATTGTCCACGTTTATATATACAATAAATATCCTGTTTTAACATATCATTTAACCAATTACAAACATCATCTGAATAATGTTTACTTAATTGTTGTGAGCCAAAAGAAAGTACTTTGCAATAAATCCAAGAAGCAGAAAAACGACGTAAAAATAGCGGTTTAGTTGTATCAATTCTATAAATTATATAAATAGAGAATAGGTTTATAAAAATTTAAATAAAATACATACTTTAATTGTTCTTCATCTGATAAAATCTGCATTAAAGTTTCATGTGCTTTAACACACAGCATATATTGGCTATTTATATCTTTATTTTTAACTTGATTTAAAAAATCTTTCTGCAAAGCATATGCTGTTGAATATCTAATAAAATCTTGTCGATCTCCAAATATTTTCGGCGAATCAATTTGTACATTTGGAAATTTTATTAAATTATTATTCAACTTATAAATTAAATTATAAATATCATTTATTGTTTCCAGTTCTGGATTTGTTAAAGCATATAATAAATGTATTCTATTTAATATTTCTTTTAAATCTGCTTTAAGTTTAATACAAATTCCTAATTTTTCTGAAACGCGATCTCGCAAAATTTGATCCGAATTTTTAAGAAATGTTAAAGTACATTGTTTATTTGTATATTCTAATAATTTACTTATCATTAAATCTTTTTTTAATGGAACATTTATTTTTAACGAATTACAAATATCTTTTAAATCTGGATTATTTAAATGCCCTAACAATGTTTCTATGCGTTCTTTAGAGTAATCTGAATCAACAAAATCTACATTTATATGCGTTAAAATTTCTTTAAAATTGTATCCTTCATCGTTTAAATTAAGTTCAGAACATAAATTAGATAAATTGTACCATTTATGTTGTCGAGTTAATAATCGTAAACATAAAATACTTGTTCTTTGATCTGGTAAATTCAATAATTTTAATAAAATATCATGTTCTTTTTTCGTAAATAATATATTAAAATATTCTTTATCAAAAACCCAGTCCATAATTTTACGGACGTTATCAATTAATCTAATATGACTTTCCTGATTATATTTACTGTTAGTTTTAGAAGAATTTTTATTTTCTGGGCTTATATTCGTAGTTTTTGGTGGAGATACATTTTTATTTAATAAATAATTTGACATTAAACACTGAATATATTTTCCATTTTTTTTACCCGGTGCTTGTTTTGAAAAATTTAATTTTTTTGAACATTTATTTTTATTTGTAGGTTCTGGAGTAGATAATTTTAAGTTGTTTGTAAATTTTGTTAAAGTATTTTCTGAAAACTGTAAGTTTCTAATAGTTTTAGATACTTTTGGTGTGATTTCGGGAGTAGCTAATTTTGAGTTTTTCATAGATATATTATCGTCAGATAATTCGTCCTCAGATAACGTTATGCACTCCGAAATATATTGCGTTTGTGTACATACATTTAATTTTTGGCGTAAAACAATATGATTTATTGAAAGATTATTATTTAATGATATTAATTCTGTAGTATCGGTTTGTACTAATACATTTCTTTTAGTTATTTTAGAACTCGCGGCTTGATTTGTATTCGATGTTTGGTTAGTTTTTTGATTGCTTTGCTTTATTAATTCATTTTTAATTACATTTATTTTTGGACTAGTACCTGAACTATTATGTTTCGTTGGTGAATTAATTTTTATTTGAGCTATTAATTTAGATGGAGAAGAACCCGAAGTACCAGGAACTGGAGATGTGTTAGAAAGACACTGAAGTTTGCGTGGCGTTGTTTCCAGAATAGTATTAGATTTCTTTTTGGTAGATCTTGAAAGTTTTGATTGTATTTTTGGAGTTTTTGGCAGAAAATCTTCATTTTCAGACTCACTTGTTTCATTTATCTGTTGGATTCTTTTATATTGTACTTTATTTTGTGAACTTTTTAATGAGATATTACATTCCTCGGTATCAAACACATCAAAAGATTTAATTGGATCAAATTCTTCATCATCTGAATTAATTATGTTATTTATTTTTGATACTGGTTTTATTCTTTTCGATTTTCTTAAACATATAGATTTACTACTAGTCGAACTCATTCTGTGATTCTATTATATACCACAGTGAATAGAACTTTAAATAAATAAACATAAAAAAATATTTAATAAAAAATCATCTGTTTATATAATAAAACTGCATTTTATCAGCTGGCATTTGAGATCCAGTGATACTTAAACAAGTAATATTATTATTAAAACTTTTATGAAAACTCCAATTAATTAATGATTATAAATAATAAAAAACAATAGCAATATATCAAAAAAGAAAAACGTTTCAAATTTTATGCTATTCGAAATTTTGTATTCTAAATATTTTTTGCCTATGTGAAATAGGTGCATATGATATAACTGACAGTCAGAAAGTATTTTCTGTAAACTTAACCTAAATATTAAGACACAAAAGCTTTTTTTAAACAATTATCAATGGCTGCAAATAGTGTAAGCAGAGCTTTTATGTTAATGGGACAATGTGTTCCTTGTTTAAAACATAACGCTTCAAAAATTAAAGTTAAACGTTTAGAATTAGATCAAAATTTACTCATGGTAAGATGCTAAAGAGATAGGTTAGAATCAAATAATTTTTTGTAATTATTTATTTTAGTATTTCCGTAAAGATGAATTTATTTACGCGTTTGATCCAGCAAAAAAATGTAAAACTGGAGATATTGTTTTAATAGAACAATTGCCACAACGGATGACTAGATTAATAACTCATAAAGTGTCTAAAATAGTATATCCATTAGGTGATATAGTAGATCCATTAACCGGTAAAAAATGTGTTGTTGGGAAGTTTAGAGATGATATTGAAGAAATTAATAAAGTTTATGGAGAATTACCAAGTAGATTCACCTACGACAATGCACCAAAACGAGGATGGCAAGAGGGTAAAAAAGATTTTACCGACAAAGATACGTATATTAAATATCATGAATTTGAAAATGATGATCAACCGTATTCAGTATAAATATTTACGTTATGTAGCAAACTAAACATTGTTATTAATAAATAAGAGTATATTAAATTAAAGATTTTATTAATTAAACAACATGTTAACTTAATTTACAATCGTTTCACTTTTATTTACACTGGTTTATTTATCTTCTTGTATATTATCAGTCATACGTTTACTGGACATAACGTATTTACTTATAATCTAGTTACAGGATTCTAGTTTGAACTTAAGTATTAATTAAAGTAAAAAATCACAATGACACTTTTATCAGTAAACAGGATAATGGATTCATCTTATGTAAAAATATATATATACTTGTATCCTTCACTGATTATCTTACAATTTAATACTTGATATATCATTTTAAAATAATATTGTATATATGTATATACAATTTTTAAGTTACTGTTTGCATAAAAAGTTTTAATATCTATATTTAAAATTAATTATTGCTTAGAATATTAATTTTATTATTTATTAATTTTAAAATGAAGATTTAAGTAAATTTACATTCCATTTAAAAAATTCTCGTTACACGTTTTTATATTTATGTATAATAGTGAAGAGCCAAATGACTTATTTAAAATATGTAAAAAGTAACCTTGAATTGCATTTTTTAATTATAATTAACGAATAAAAACATTGTATAATGAATAAAATTGATTTGCAAATATAATAAATTACGACTTGAATCCAGTAACCTGCGGAGCAATTTAAAATAAAATCATTTAAAACTTATTATGGCTTATTTATCATTCCATAGTCATAATAAATTTTAAATACATAATTTGTCAGTTCAATTATTTGCCAGAAATTCACGTTCAAGTGCAGCCCCCATCATGTTCCAATCACCATCATCTATTTCATCTGGCGCATCAACACTTCCTTCACTATTTGAGTCTTGTCCTATATCTAAATCACTGGATAATTCTTCTCCTCTTCGAAACTTCGTACTAGGGAATTCATCAGCCGTTGATTCATCTTCCAGGTCATCATCTCTACTTCGTCTTCTTTTATTTTCTGTTTTATTTGGTCTCCACCCATGCGGGTGTTCGCCTGTTAATGATTCCTCTGAGCTACTGCTGCTATCGTCTGATTCTTTATCCTTTTTAAATTCTTGTATAAACACTTCATCATTATCTCGTTCAACTTTTTTAGAAGATTCACCTTCTGATTCACTTTCGTTGAATATATCTTCAACTTCTCGGTCCATGTCAGCGATGTCCGCACTTGAAAACGACATTAAAGGGTTGATAGTGTCCATGAAACGACCACTAGGTGTACGTTTGCGCGTTGAAGTTTCTGGGAGATCTTCAAAGTTTGAAATGTGTTCTGGACTACTGCAATGAGGTGGAGGATGCCGGTTTTTTGAACCTGTATTGTTTAAGGTGTATAATTTTTCTTCTACTTTATCCCAACGTTCAGCACAAGCCCATAACCAATCTGGAGTGACAATTTTTAAGTTTTTTCTTCTGCGTCCCGCGTTAACTTTTGCAGTACCGGGCCGAACAGCGACTAAATGAGTTGTGGTCTCTTCTAAGTCCTGTGTTATAGTTGCACCTAAACTTTTAGCAACTTGATAGGCTTTTGATTGTTCTAATTTTATGTGAGTAGGAACTAATCCACTAAATGCCAATTTTGTACCTTTTAACACATGACGACGAACTTCCGGAATAACTTTTTTTAAATCAGGAACTTTTCCTGATTCCATTTTGTCATATTTATCGTAAAATGTTTTATGAATAACTTTTAATATGTGTTCTAGGTATAGAAGATAATCATCTGAATCTTCAATTTCTACTAATTCTTCTTCTTTTAACTCATTTTCTTTATTAATATTATTGAATTGCTTAAAACTATTATGTAATTCACTTTTATTATCTTCATTTCCATTATTAAGAGCAATATTATTTTCTTTACTTAATTCATTCATTTCTTCTATTTTTTGAGTAGTAGTTTCAGTAGTATCATTATCTTTACTTTTAGTTTGTTTTTCTTCTACAATATCTTCTATTTTTTCATTCACTTCTACAATTGGTACTTTATCTAGATTATTCTTTAAATTTGTCTCATTTTCTTCATTATTCTTTAAATTTGTATCTTTTTGTTCATTGTTCTTCAAGCTTGTTTCATTTTCTTCATTATTCTTTAAGCTTGTTTCATCTTCTTCATTGTTCTTTAAATTTGTCTCATTTTCTTCATTATTCTTTAAATTTGTTTCATTTTCTTCATTATTCTTTAAATTTGTCTCATTTTCTTCATTTTTCTTTAAATTTGTATAATTTTCTTCTTTATTCTTTAAATTGGGTTTCTCTAATACTGAAGCATCTGTTTCCACATCTACCTCCATTGCATTTTCAGAGTCTTTATTCTCATTTTCTTTTAAAATTTCAGCATTATTTTCTTTGATTCCATTTTCTTCAACTGTTTTACTATTTTCATTATTTTTGTTTTTTTCATTTGATTCATTATTTTCAATTGTTTTAGTTTTTTTAGGCTCTTCATTTGTTTCATTATTTTCAATCAATGTATTTTTATCTAGAGATCCATTTATTTTTAATTTTTTGTCTTTATCATTATTGACTTTAGACAAATCTACTCCTTCCTTATCATCACTTTCATGTTTATCTAATCCTGGAGGTGCATTTATATCACCGGTATGTTGAAAAAAATGATATGGTTTTACATGAATTAAATTTGCAGCATAAGACCAAACATCTTCTCTATCATCGATTATACACACTAAATCATCCCCGCATGGAAATAAAGCTCTGGAAATAATGAAACATATTACTTAATATATTTACAAATTAAAAGAAATATATATTTACTTTAAGTTTGCGGTTTTACTGGTTGGATTAAAACATTCATCTCTAGATAAAATTCGTTGTGAAAATAATTTGCCATCTTGATCCAGAAACATTGCGATCATATGTGCATAATTGCGTGCACCGAAAGTGCATATGTGTAGTTCAAAATATGGAGACATATTTTCTAAAAATCGATGTGTACCTGGTCGTAATCTTGTATGATACCAAGGCGAATGCGCCCCATATAGTTGAAAATGATAAACATCTTTAATATTTGCTGGTATATTATCATTTGTAGTATGAATTAAAGTTTGATCTAAATCTACCAGAAGAACTAATTTTCTATCTTTTAATAGTCTGTCTACGTCAGCTTTACCAATTTTCTGAGCTTGCTATAAATAAAAATTTCAATGTGTTAAAAGATAATTATGTTAAAAAAATATTTATGTATATACCTCAAGGCTGACTTTCAAATCAGGTACCGAATGCACCATAGGTACAGAAGCCGAAATAGTAATATCGTCTTTGCGTAAATCTGCCCCACATTCCGCACACATATCTCTCATTACAGTTGGATGTAGACATGGTTGTAATTCTAACAAATTTTCACTGTAATTAAAAATATAAACAATAATAAATTCCCGCGCTTTTTTAAATGAAATAACACATTTACCCAGGTTTTACGACATCTCCTTCCTGTGCAAGTAACTTATGTACAGTGCCCGTTTGCGTACATTTTAATTTACTAATTATATGTTTGTCATCCCCATCAACTTCATACAATAAAACAACACAGCCAACAGAAACTGAGTTACCTTCATTCACTTTCCATTTAATAAGTTTTATAGGCTTTAAAGCTTGCTGCGAAATCACTACAACTTTATCCGCCATCTTTACCGGAAATAAATATTTGGAGCGTTGTCAGTATAACCATACGTAAATATTTTAACACATGCTTTTTTTTATTATTTTACCATTTAATTTTCCATTCAAATTAAATAATTACATTGTATACTTTATATAGTATTATTTTCGTTGTATTAAACACTTCAAATTCTTACTTAAATTTGATGTCTACTTACGGAAAATATTCTAAGATTGTAAACCCTGTTCGTTTTTAAAGAATGCGCATTAACTTGTTTACCCAATCAAATTTAAACTATTTGTAACGAGCAAAATACAAATTTGATTACTGTTTATCATACAATAACGTGCTATATGGTTTAAAATTTATTTTAAAATATAGTGTTATACGTTATACAACATATTATAATAAAAAATGTGATTCGATATAAGTATTTGAAGTTTGGCGTCATTTTATTTAAAAATGTACAAATTATTTAAGTAAGGTTATGTTGTTAATAATATTAAAATATGAAATCAACAAAACGACGTTCTGAATACGGTGTAAGTGTAGATAATCCTAGATTATCAACAAATCGTAGATCCTTACATACATCTGTAGCAGATCGCATTAAATATAAATATCAAACTTCACAAGATATAGAATGCAATTTTCATCCAGATTTACTTACTTGTAAGTTAGTACTAATACTAGTTAAAGATATATTTAAATAAATTTATATTTATTATAGTAATAACTCGACATATGTGGAATACATACAGAATTTCTCATTTATGTAATATAATTTTTACTAAAGTAAAATTAAAACAATATGCAGCATTTATAAAAAAGGAATTAGTAAATAATGTGACAGATGCTATTAACGACATTTCCTATGATGTTAAAGTGAATAAAATATCAATTTTAGAAAATGAGGAAAGCAATTGTTTTGGTTTACAGGTAAATTTATTTATTAAAGTTAATTATTAGGATTTAAAAACGAATTTTATTTTAGATCGAAGTCTTTATAATAAAAGATGAACAAACTGCTTTACAATATAAAGGAGTTTTACTTTCTGCAGGCGATTCTATTTCTTCAAATAATTTAACTCATTTGCCGCTTCTTATGTGCATCGGTGCTGCATCTGTTACTCAAATTGTACATAAAGCTATGTCTAAATTATTTGATACAATAATACGTCCTCTTAAATTGTCTGAGGTATTTTATTGTTTATACAAATATATTTTTGTACTCACCTGTTTGTAATTATAGGACGATTTAATGTGGATGAGTGCTATGATAAATGATTCCGAAAATACAACAAAATTTGTTTTATATAATTATAAATTCCTTAATAGTTCAACTAAAAATGATATTCGCATAAAAATTCCATATCATATTATAAAAAAACTTTGGAATAAGTATGATTGCAAATACATTATTTTTTAATTAATTTTATAATACGAAAAATTAATTTTAGTATACATCCATCAAATGAAGAAGAAGTAACATTCGAACAAATATATATGTTTCACAAACAAATTCAGTGTCAATTAATAGTAACGTATAGCATTAATTTTGAAAATTTAAAATTAAACTCCGTAAACAACGGAAATGCAATCATTTCTTGTGATGGAAAGGTAAAATTGCAAACAGAAGAAGCAGTTAACAAAATTCTTAGTTTTTTAAACGAAGTGTCTATTCTTTTAGATACTGATTGTCCTTCAATGAGTAATCAATTTTAATATTATAACAAGACTTTTTTTTAATTTTTTAAACTTTAAAATAATTATTGCGATTTTGTTTAATAATTATTTTGTTTTAATTGGTAATTGTATTTATTATTTTAATAGAAAAAAACTAAAATTGTATCAGAAATATTTGTATTATTTTAAAACTAATTTTTTAAATTGTTTATTGTTTTTTGGTTATTTTCATACTATTTCTTTTTTTTTTTTATTATGTAATTATTTTAATAAATAAAATTTTATTATATATGTATATCTTAATTTTTACTAGCAGTTACAATGTTAGTATGTATATACATATTTAATTTGAAAAACAATTGGCAGCTATTAATTTTATTTTGAAGTTCTAAGCGATTTGTAATTTTTTTGCATGTTTAAATAATAATAAAAAATATTTGTACAAGTACACAAATGTAATATATGGAATAAATCATTACAGGTTATTACAATAATTAAAAGTATAATTATATATTACTTTTACATTTCTTAAATTTTATTAACCACAAAACGAAAACATGGAATTGTTCAGACTAGTACATATTGACACAATTGTCGAAATAATGCCGAATAATATATTATATCATTAAATATAGTATTATATTAAAATAATACAATAATCAACATTATACAATGTTGATGCTCGTATTTTTGGTATTAAAGTATGACAAATGTTTGGTATTAAAATTAAACGATTCACCACTAGTACATATAATTATATATTACAGACTATAAGGGTGTAAATATAATCATGCCCACGAATAATTTTATAAGCTACAAATATGTAAAATGGTGTAACTAAAATTTATTTATAATAAAAAAAAATAAATATTTAAAATCTTTCGATTACATAAACAATGTGTGATAATATTATATAGCACAGTATCCAGAACGTTGGCTTAAAGATTAGGCAACTAATAAAGCAATTGAATAACTTTCCTTGATTGGTAAAATATGATTAAACAGAATTTATCATTGGAACACATAACCACTTCAGATCTTAAAGCCACGTGCGACTCTGTGCCTTAAAAATAAACACACACGTTAGTTCACAACTTGTAAAATAAAATTTATTTAAAAAAAAACATGATTTTTGAAGCATTTGAAATATATTTGTTGAAACAAGTTATAAATGATGTGTGCTTATCTTAATTATTATTATATTTTTTTGTTTTGTTTTGTCTTTGAGAAGAGCAACACTGCAAATAATTTATCTAATATGTATATTCAAAAGCCATTTAGACAATATAATTTATCATATTATAAAATATTTCGAATAGAATTCAGTAAATTAACAAAATTTTAATGAAATTAACATAATATAATTAATATGTTTAAGATAATTTATGTTTCCTATAAATATACTTAAGGAAATTTTTATTTACGTCACTGATAGTAGTCGCCCTTATCAGTTACATGATGTCTTTAATATAACTACCTCACATAAACAAAAATAAGTATAAACTAATAACAATTATACACTTACTTAGCAACAAATTTATAGTATGATCACAATAATAAGTTTGTTGTGAACCAACCTATCGCTCCATAAAGGGCGACAGCCATCTCAGAGGCATGAGAGGCACGGGCTTACCCCCTAACAGCAACCACCACCTTGGCTGCCGCTTTGTCCTCCAGCTCCAGGCAATGATGGATTAGTTGGAGAATGTTGCGGGCCAATTTTTATTCCGTTCGCCTATAAAAAATTAAATCAATTTATCATCGGGTTTAATTTTAAATTTAATAGAAACATACTTCATTGTTGATATCAAAAACACCTTCTTGTATCTTTTCATAAATTTCCTTCGCAGTGTTAATAAATGCTTCTTCAACATTTGCTGCTGTTTTAGCAGATGTTTCCATAAACACTAGTCCATGTTCTCGTGCAAATGCTTCGCCTTCTTCCTTTTTGACTTCCCGCCTGCTCTCTAAGTCACTAAATACAATATTTATTTTAAAAATTTAATTAACAAACTTTATATGATATTAGAACTACCTTTTGTTACCAATAAGCATGATAACCATATTAGAATTAGAATGTTGTCGAGCATCTTCCAACCAAGTAGTCAAATGACTAAAGGTCTCCCTTCGTGTTATGTCATAAACTAATAATGCACCCGCAGCCCCACGATAATAAGAACGTGTAATTGATCGGAAAGCTTCTTGTCCAGCTGTATCCCATATTTGAAGTTTTATTTGTTTACCATCTATAGTTATCATACGAGCACCAAATTCAACACCAATCGTCAAATCATGTACAGGTTGAAATCTTTTATCAGTAAATTGTAAAAGTAAACATGATTTCCCAACACCTGTTTAAAAAAAATCATGCTATAAACTAATATGAATTGCAATATATACGCATTAAGGTGTATTAATACTATTAAAATGGTATTGCATTAAGAATTTAATTTTAATAAGACATATTTCACAATAAATAGAAATGAATGCTCGCTTTATTCCTTGGTAAATAAATTTTTACGCTTTCTGAATAACTGGTGGTTTTATCATGAAGATAAAAACGTCAATAAAATAAATACATTTAACAAACATATGTTTACAGAAAATTAATAATTAAACAATATGAACCAAATATACATATCTAATTACAAAATTTTATTGAAAATAATTAGCAAGACGTAATTTTTAAATTACGCGTCTGACATTTAAAGACAAAGGCCACAACAAAATATCCTTCATACTGACATAAGAGTATAGTTAAAAAAACTTACCTGTATCACCAATTATAATATATTTGAATAAATAAGCATACGACATTTTGTATATATAAAATTTATATGTTAAATATTTTTTAAAGAGATCACTAAGTACCACTAGCTATTTACGAATATTTTCACAAAATATTACTTCTTCCTACCTACAGCTGACAATGCGTCATTACTTGCTTTCTTCGTTTACGAAGTAAAATGAAGACATTTGATTGGTTGTTGGTTTCATGGAT
Source organism: Pogonus chalceus (assembly GCA_002278615.1). Taxonomy (NCBI): domain Eukaryota; kingdom Metazoa; phylum Arthropoda; class Insecta; order Coleoptera; family Carabidae; genus Pogonus; species Pogonus chalceus. The sequence continues at coordinate 4,073,527 of CM008235.1, forward strand.
AGCGTTCCACACATCGGCATTTATGTTATGGAAAAATATATATTACCCCAACTTAGCAATCATACCTAATATTTTATTTATTTCATACTAAATATTATTTCAATGATTATAATTTTGTTATTTAACTTTGAAAATACTTAAAATCTATTTATTTTCATTGTATTATTTTTATTATATGAATACATACAAAATATGACGTTAAAGCGCGAAATAGGAATACTGACATTGACATTAAAATTGTTCATTTTTGTAAATATCATTTTGATTGACAATCGAGACGCTTATGGCACTTTTGCATTAAATTTTTTGTGCCAAAATTATGTAATCACCGGAACATAACGAAATAAAACATGCCAAATAGCCAAGTAAACTCACAAAGTCAACATTTACATTCAGTTACAACATCAGACAATGGTAACAGAAAAAAAACTGTCCTGGAAGGACATGGATATGTCATGGGAAATACTATTGGAACTGGAACGTACGCGACAGTAAAAGTATTTAATTTGTTACCCTGGAATACCGTTTATTATTATAATATCATTAAATAGATTAAACTTAATTTCTTCCTTTACAAGGTAGCTTGGAGTACAGCACATAATGCAAATGTAGCCATAAAAATTGTTAGTAAATTTACTGCGCCTACAGATTATTTAAAAAAATTTTTACCTAGAGAAATCGATGTAGTTAAAGGTTTAAAACATCCAAATTTAATTAGATTTTTGCAAGCAATAGAAACAACTCATAGGTAATAAAAATTATGCGGGAAATTAATATTAAAACTTATTTATTTTTCATTAATTAGAGTTTATATTATAATGGAATATGCAGAAAATGGTAGTTTATTAGATATTATAAGACAGGATACTTTTATTGACGAAACACGCGCTAAAAATTGGTTTAAACAACTTGTTGATGCAATAAGTTATTGTCATGAAAGAAACGTAGTTCATAGGTATAGAAATATTTATAAATTTTATATTTTATACGATAATTTAAGTGCTTTTATACTTTGTTCGTGCAGTGCGCTTACTTATTTACTTTAATAATTAAATTTTTTTTTTTGTAAAATTTGTATATAATATTGCACAATGTGTAACAAGTATAATGCACTGAATTTATGAAAGCATTTGGGATTAACAAATAAAAATAAATGACCAGCAATAAAGACAACTCCACTTATTGGTTCAGAGACATAAAATGTGAAAATATGCTAATGGACACCCACTTCAATCTCAAATTATCCGATTTTGGGTTTGCACGTAGTCAGTTAAAAACTTCTTCTGGACAGTATGTACTGAGTGAAACATTTTGTGGTAGTTATGCTTATGCATCTCCTGAAATTTTAAAAGGAATCCCTTATCAACCCCACCAAGCTGATGTTTGGTCTTGTGGAGTGGTATTATATGCAATGGTTTTTGGACGATTACCATTTGATGATTCGAATTTTGCGACATTGCTTAAAGTATTTATTAAAGTTATTTTTGAATTATGAATAATGAATTTCAGAAAAAATTGCAAAATAATTTTTATCATATAATTTTATTTCGGATTTCATTTAAAAAAAAAACAATTTTTTTTATTTAAATATGAATTCAGAAAAGGCATTTTATCTACAAAATTGTTCCTTTAATTTATTTATTTTGAAAGATTTTTAGTATTTATCTATAGTTAATTTAGTAAAAAATTTGCAGAACTTGTCTGAAAAAACAGTTTTTGTTTGAAATACTAACTCAAAAAAGATGTTACATCTATAAAATTGTTTCTTTACTTTAAATTTTTAGATATATTCAAATTTTTTTATGAAATTCGCAATATTTTAATGTTTTTATTTTTGTGTGACGTAGCTGTAATAAACAATTTGAGAAACTGAAATAACAATTTTTGATATAAATATGAACTCAAAAAAGATATTTTATCTAAAACATTAATTCTTTAATTTTATTTTATCTATAAAAATTAAAGAGTTTTGTTTATTATTCCACTTTAAGTAATATACAAATTAACAAATTTAGACGTATTAATTTAAAATAGTAATATTTTTTCTTTTATAATGCGTAAATTGTATTATTTCGTAGCCAAAAGATGAAGTAGTTCATGTCGACATAAGCCAAAATTGAGATATAATTATAGTAAAATAAAGGTTGGATTTCTCTTTTTTTTTTACAGTATTCCTGACGAAATTACTCAAAATAAAATCATTTGTTTCCCAAAAATCTAATACCTTTTATAACATCTTAAAAAGTTCTTTTTTCTCAAAGTAAATTATGAAATATTAGAATTTTAATAAAACCGCATTAGTTGCTACTACATATAAAAGCCGAACATAAAACCATTTTTTTTTATTACATTAACAACTTGTCATATCTCAAAATCAAATATTCTATCGATCTGAAAATATAATTAACAAATTATTTCGAAAAAAATACATATACATATGAATATATTTATAAAGATTTGTTGAGAATAGTTTCGCATTACTAGTTACTTTTAATTGAACTGTATCCATTGTCGATATTGCTTTTAATAAAAATTTAATTCTATTTAAAAATATTAGATATTTTTTATAAAATGCAAGACGTTTCGAGAAATCATTCTGCTTCCTTCATCAGTTGCAAGGACCTAATACTTTAATTTTTATTAAAAACAATATCGACAATGGATATAATCCAATTAAAAGTAACTAGTAATATACATATATAAAATAAATAAACTTAAATAATCATATTTTACATGAAAATGTTTTAAAATAAAATAAATTATAAATATAATTAATCTTTTAGCAAGTTTCAAATAAAGTTTCATTTCCTCGCGAACCAAAAGTCTCAAGTCAATGTAAAACTTTGATAAATAAAATATTAGCACCATTAAAACAACGAATAACAATGTCTTCGATTTTAAATGAACCCTGGTGTATAACATTACCCGAAGAAAAGGATGATAAAGTTATGGTAAATATTTTAATTCAATAATAACATTACATTACTTTGATGTTATTACGTTAGATTGAATTATTTTTTAGGCAGCTAGATCCTCGATGAAAGCAATGGATACTATAACTAAGGAAGAAATTGAAAAAGAACAGATTCCAAAAACATCCGGGAATAATAAAATACCACCAAATTTAGATGAGAGTGCTTAAACTTATTTTTGTAATTTATTAATACATAAATTGTGTGAAGATCAAAGAAGTATCCATTTTTATTTTTAAATCCTCGTAATAAATGAAATAATTATTGTAATAATGAATGAGTTTATTATAATAATGTAACTTGTTCTGTATACACTTGATATGTTTCTCACTATCATATAAAAATGAAAACATTCCATTTATAATAAATACTTAACCATATACTTGCTTAATACCTAAATCAATACAGTGGAATTTTAAAACATTTTTAAAAATTCTACGTCAATAATAAACTATTTTATGTAAAAACTAACGGACAATAAATGAAACAAAAATTTTCAAATGAATATTTAATTAAAAAATTAATTTTATTACATAAATTAAAAACAAATATCAATATATAATTTAATAACATATATTTATATGTTTATTAAGAGTAAACAAGGGTATATTATTAAAAATATTTTAAAAATTCCACTATAGCAGGATACATAACATTCTTTGGTATAACAAAACCATTTTTCATATATAAAATGGCACATTATCCGTTTCTTATCTCAATAATATCACATACAAGATTATATTTACAAACATATTAATTACAAAACAAAAAATGCCAAATAAATTTACATTTTATGAATTCTTATCTGTAGCTGATTAAGATATGACTTGTTCGTCAAAATTTTTATGTACATGTTTATAGAAATAAAATATAAATTTTATTAATATCGTCACTCTATTAGATCTACTACCGTTTTATTATATTTTTATTAATTATTATGAATAATGTGTAAGTTATGTACGTATTATTCTATACACTAATAAGAGTGACAATATAACAGGTTTTAACCTCAAATTGTTAGAAATAATAAAAATAAATTTATAAATAATTAAAAAATAACTTGTTCAATAGCAAAATTATTAGATTATTTTTTATTTAAACTGTATTAATAATATTGTACATTATTTTATAGCGCTTTTTATATACCACGCTAATGGTTATTTAATATTTACAGTGTCAGGCACTATAATATATGAAAATAATTAAATTATACTTTTGAAATAAGATTATAAATCATGGCAGCGTATTTAGAATCGGTAATTCAGGACAATGCTTTAATAATTCGTAAGCGGGATTACTAACATTTATGGCTAAGGTAATACCTGCTGAATATGCAGCTGGTATAGAAATATGTGTTCGGCTGACTGCGGGAGGATTTGTTAATTTGTGTTCTCTTATAACATTAGCCACCTGACCTGAAACAAAAGATAGTTCAATTATTTTTTGTTTTAATTTAACAAAAGACAGTTCAATTATTTTTTGTTTTAATTTAACAAAAGACAATCAAAGCTTGCTTAGTTTACAATAAACACTTACCAACTACATTTATTTTATCCCATCTAACATCGCTAATTATAACCAAATCCCTAAGATTAGTTTTATTATTCCATCTAGAAATAACATCATCTCGTTTAATTAAAAGTACAGATTCAGATGTAAGTTGATGCCACAGAATTCCTTCTTCAACTTTTTCTAACGGATTTGTCATATAAATACCATGAGGGCCAACACCAAATATCATTTGATGATGCCATGCATCAGGTATAACATTTCCCCGTTTAACACCTTTCTGCATGTTCAAAGTCGCTATAGGTATTGCACCTTTTTTAATCCAATAACTTAACCATTGCGATAAATTAATATAACGTTCAGGGAACATATGGAAGAATCGTGCATAAATTTGCCCATTCGATATTTTATGTAAACCCCGAATAAGATCTTTATGAGTTGAACCAGCGACACTGCGGGATTTTAAATATTCGGCTAATGGGGAAAAATTTTTCCGTAACCGTGTTTTTACACATTCTAATAATTTTTCATTAGTTGGTATTGGATGATCCAAAGCTATTAAAACATTTAAAATTGCTGTAGCACCACATGCCGATGTTCCAATTTGAGTTACTTGCTTTAGCGCAGCTTCCTGTTCGGTCCATATCATTGTTTTTTCAACTGATGATACAAATTCTTCATTTGTAGTGGGTTGTTTATCTAATACTAATTGTTTTTCCATTGTTGAATGATATAAAGATGAAGATGTGTTTAGTCGACAGTCTAAAGAATTAGTTGAAGGTAATACATTTTCATTAGGTGATATTAAATCACCACTAGAACTATGATGTCCTTTAGATTCATGTAAAATATTTGAGAAGAAAGTTCTGTTTGATGGTAATTTAGGTATCCATGGTCCATCGATTAAATTAACTTGTAAATGAATATCTTTTGGTTCAACCTTATGTTCAGGAACCAAGACATTATGAGATTCTGGTTCTTTTTTATTAGATGTACAGGTATTTTCTTGATTTAAATTATTTCGACTTGTAACATTTTGTTTATTAATACATATATCTTCAATAAAAGTATCTTCTTTGCTTGTACTAGGCTGAGGAGATGGTTCTTTATATTCTGTCCTGCAGGTTTCATTTTCTGCGTTTTCTTCTATTTTAATATCGCTGTTAATACTTGATTCATCTGAATCAGCATCACAAGAAGGCCCTGGATCAAAATCCATTTCTAAGAAATCCATTTCTGGGCTAGATCCTCGGGAACCCGCTCTACTCTGATCCTGAGTATCATTATTGTCCTGAATATCTAAATTCATAAATGAACTGGGCAAATCAGCAACATCACCTTTATATGTATATATGCAGCATTCATCTGAACAACTTAAATCATCGTTTCCTGTATCACTGGAGCATTCACTATCGGATTCCTTTTGTGATTGAGGTACACTTATATTATTCAAACCACGAGATGTACTAGGTCCGGCTTCAACTCCATTTGGCATCAATATATCTAAATTAACTTCGTTTCGACTGTTCTGATGTAACGTGTTTATAAATCCATGCTCATCATTAGAAAATGTATTATGCATATTTAACTGATTGCATAAGTTTAAAGTTCCATTATGAACACCATTTGAAACACCAGTACTTTTAAAGCTGTTACAAGATTTATTATAATTTTTACTAGAATTTTTAACCAACTGTTTCTCTTGTTCCACGTTATTTTGTAATGTTTCAATTTGCCGTGAACAAGTACCATTTATCTCGGATTTACCATTCACGGATTCATGTACGTTGTTATTAACTTTTATCGCGGATTCAGGATTAATGCCATTAGGTATATTATTTGTTGAATTAAGTTTTGATTTTGGAATAGCACCAGTACTTGCATTATTAGGATTGGCATTTGTATCAGAGGATATTTTAGGTAAAAATATGTTTTCAGTACTCTGATTTGTATCTTCGTTAGTTGTACTTGATGCCATATTTTGAAATCATTGAATTAAGTTTTATAACAAAAAGAGACAAATAAGAAATACTGCAATGTAAGGAAATACCTGAGATGTATATAACTAGTCATAAAATACACAAACAATGAATACGTAACACATGAATTTAAAACGTGTTATTTATTGTTACATTGTGTCCGGTATTGTTAACATTAAAATAAAAGTTATAATATATTAAGAATAAAACCAGATATTGTTTAAATTTATTAAAAAAACAACCGTGGTTAAATATGACAGACAAACATCAAACTTATTTGACAAATTTTAGTTGGTTGTTACCTTGTAAAATTATATTCCACTATATTATAGTTAAATATTGAAGAAATTGGTGTACCTTTGTTTTTATTTTGTTTTGATAAATTTGCAGGAATACCACTACGCGAATTGTACAGTATTTCAACTTAAAAATAATTAATAATATGTTGTTATAACAGTAAATTGGCAAAAGTGCTGTTTACAAGAATATTTCTGGCAAAAGAAATGTAGAAATTTTGCTTAGAAAATTGTGATTATTATGTTTCTATGTTTTATACTTAATATGCTTAAATGTTAAATAAGGATAAAACAACTTAAATATCTTTCCTTTAATTTAATATATTGTGTAAAAAGTAGAAAAATGTCTCGTATGGATAAAATCAAACTCTTTAGCCAATTCATATTATTAGATTTAGATACGAAAAGTAATGTTGAAATTATAAAGTGTGCATATAATTCTGCATTACATATAAAAAGGAAACAAATTTCCTCTGTATATTCCTTATTGTCAACTGATCCCGCATTTTTGGATATATCAAATTTGAATTATTATAAATTACTTTCACAATATTCAGATGATAATTTTTATTGTCAATATCATTTGAAAAAAGAAACGTTTTGTATGTTAGTAGATAAAATAAAAAATGATGATTATTTAATTAAACTATATGAAAATACAAATTTTTCTATTCCAATGGAAAAAAGTATTCTTATTACTTTATATTATTTAGCGAAAGGTGTTTCTCTAAGTAATTTATGTGATAAATATTATTTACGTCGGTCATTAACATCTCAATTAGTTGAATCTATTGTAAATATATTTGTTAATATGCAAAATATGCTCATTATGTGGCCAAATCAAAAAGATGCTAAAATAAATGCTTCAACTTTTTTCAAAAAACATAAATATCCTAGTAAATATATTAATAGAATAAAATTTATTATAATTTATTAATACAAAAACATTTTAGATGTTATTGGAGCGCTAGGATCTGTACATATTAATTTTAAACCGCCTTCAGTAAATGAAGAAATATATAGAAATAAAAACATGGGCTATTCTATTATTTTACAAGGAATTTGTAATTCAAAAAATGAATTTTTAAATATATCTAGTGGTTACCCGGGTTCAATGGATGCTGTTTCCGTAAGTTTTAAAACTTTTAATAAATGTTTTAAACTTAAAATATAAATTTTGCAGGTATTAAAAAATTCTATATTATATAAAGAAATTGAGGAAAATTCTTCTGTTTCGTTATTTTATAATAAATATCATCTCGTAGCTAATGAAATGTATCCTTTAAGAAATTGGATTATGGTTCCTTTTAGGTAATTTATATAAAGTATAATAATGTGATTATATTTAAAAATAAAATTTTTAGGAATGATCAGATTTATAATACTAAACAAGAAAGACATAATAAAGCCCTAATTTCTGTTTTATCTAATATTGAATTTACATTTTCCTTGTTACAAGGAAGATGGAAAATTCTTAATTTTATAAATTCAAGGTGTGTAATAAATGTACAAAATATTATTGAATCATGTTGTATGTTGCATAATTTTTGTATTAAACATGATGATTGTTTTGACGACATGTTAACTAACTTAGAAGAAGAATCCAATGTAAATTATTTTGATTTTACAGAAGAAGGTAAAAGAAAAAGAAATAAAAATCTAAAAATGTTTTAATAACGATTTTTAATATATTAATTAACACAGTGAGCTTTATATAAAATATAATGATTTGTAACAGTAAATATACTATTTAACAAAAACATAATTGTCATTATTTATTTCACATAATCTATTTAAAATAATTATCAAGTTGTTTCTTCAGATTCATTTCGTTTTCTCTTTTTACAATTACATTCATTTGTGTCTTTCATTGCTTCTATAAAACTTGTAATCATTCTTTCTCTTTGTTCATTTTGTATTATTAAATGTTTATCAATTTTTTCTAGGAATTCTTTTTGAACACTCATTATTTCTTCATGTTGTTTTCGTAATAAAGATATAATTTCGTTTTTTTCTTTAACTTTTTTAATTTTATGTTCTGTTTGGAAGTTACTTAAGTCAGATTGATCATTGTTTTTAGATGAACTAGATGGTAAAATATTATCTTTGGATGTAGCTGAGACTAATTCGATTTGTAAACTATCTTTAACTGAATCTATCAAAGCATTTTGTTCTTGTTTATTTAATCTATCATCTGGATCTACTAGATTAACCATATGATGATAAAATGGCGGTGGATCTTTTTTCCGATTACCACTTCTCACAAGTTTTACATAATTTAGAAAACCTTTTTCTAAATTACTAAATTTTTGACGACATCTTTCAGCAGCATCTCTACCTTCACCTACATAAAAACCAGCACTATTCATTTCATCTGCTATCGCAGACCAAAGTTTGTATTTTCCATATTTCTTATCTGCGAATAAGTCTTTATATTTTTCTGATCCACGTATTTGTAAAAAATATTCAGTTGCATTATGGTCATGGTCACTTGGTTTCTTATGAGACCAAATTAAATCCGCATCAGCCAGATCTATAGAAATTTTACAATAAATACTGCATTTATTTATATTTTAAGTTATTTACCAGTATCGTTATTTTCGTAAAACGATATCTGTGTTCTTTGAAGGTGAGTTTCTTCAGATTCGTCATCTAACTCATCGGAAATTTCATCTTCTAGTTGATTTTTAATGAAAAATGGTTTATCAGAAGTGTCTTCGTTTATATCTCGTACTACGAAAATCACCGGTGATTTTTGTTGGGATACCGTATTATTGGTATTTGCTAACCGTGAATTCATGGTTATTGTTAGCACTGATATTTGGTATGAGGTTTGAGGTATATGGTTAGAGATATTTTACCTATCTTATTGAGTGCATTCAGTAGTAATCTTATCATTTGAAAATAAAGATAGTTAACAACTTTTTTATTCAATAAAACTCAAAGGTCCAATTCATTTTACAAGTTTTTCCATACATATCTATTTTGATTATATTATAATTGAAAGAATAAATGTTATTTTATTTTAAGAAAATATTAATTTAAAGTAAAATATTAAATCGCAATCTTTTTTTACGTTTAACTTTTGAAACAAATTTCAAGGAACTTTAAATAGACGAAGGATAGAAAAATAATAATTCATGTTTATTTATAATTAAATGTATGTTTTTTTTTAAAAAATAAACTTATTTTTATATTATTTATCTATTTTATACAATATTTTATATAAAAAGAAAATTTTAAAAAATAAATAATATACAATTTTGAATATTAAAAATTTGCTACATGCATTTATTATATTTAAAAGTATTTTTGAAATATTTGTATTCGAGTTTATTAACATGTTGAATACCAAACATTGCAATTGAAATTTTATAATATAATTGAATAAAATGATTTTTTCCTAAATATATTTATGAAAATAAGAATTTATATGGATTAATCTGTGGTCGGTACTAATCCATAACCTAATAGAAATGAAGATAAGTGACATTCGCTGTACCAAATGTCAACAATAATACAGTATTTTAGATGATTATTTTATAGAATAATTAACGTTTTTGGTGTGAAATAAAAGTGTTAAATAAAATGAAGTTTGAACTATTACGAATACAAAGATGAATTATCATTGAATTTTAGGAAGTTTTTATTTAATTTTGCATGTAAGTTTTAATTTTTGTTTTATTTATTTAAAAAATATATTATTTTTATCGTGATTATGCGTATCAGGGTGGCGAAAGTTACATTTTTAGTTGTAATTGTTAATATCATTGCGTTGTATTATTCCTGGCGTTTAATTTCTAAATATGGGAATACTTTAACACCAATACCGGTAAATGTAAATAAACCACCGACAAAAACTTTAAATAAACATTTAAGTAAATCGATTACAGTTGTATTGCGAAGTTTTGAGTTAAATGAAAATGATGTAACGTTAACAGTAGAATCAGTATTAAATGTGTTTCCTAATATACAAATATTAATTTTATGTGATGGTATTCCATATCCACCTTTAGAATTAATGTTTTCTAATGTTACTTTAAAAAATGTAAAAATTGTTGATTTATCTTTTAATATTAATGTTCCATTAAAAGATCGTTATCCTATTTTAAATATTAAAACGAAATACGTTTTATTTATTCCTGATTCATCAAGAATCACATCAAAACAAGTTATACATTCGATGGTATCTGAAATTATCAAACAACCTGATAAAATAATTGCGATTTCATATTCAAATGTAAAAAATATTCATTGTCTAAGTTTGGATTTGAATGTAAGAGAATGGACTTTAAAATATGAAAGTATTAAAAATGATACTTGTGATGCAATAAGTGGTAAACATGGATTTTTAATTGATATTCAGTTGTTGAAAAAATGTGCAGATCCTTTTATGCAACCGTTTCCAGAAGCTTTATATATTCAAACTACTGCGAAAAATGTTAAAGTAAGTGAAAATCCAGAAAAATAACTTTTTATTTATTATATTTTTGATGATATTGTATTAATAAAAGTTATTGAATCGAATCGTCTTATATTTATAAATTATATCGCGATATTTCAATAGTTATATGTCATTTGAATCAGCTAAAATTAAATAAATAAGTTTGTTCATATTATAGTAAAGGCTCGTAATAAAACCCTTTTTTTGTTCTTCTTCTACTAGTTTAAATTTGATTTATATCACTTTCTAAAATTTTGTTTTAAAGGACCTTGAAGTAGCTAGTAGGCAGTATGGATTCAAGTTAAATTCAGAATTTGAATCAAGCTGTTCAAGTCACATTTATTAGTTATCTTTCAATTTTCTGCTTCAAATACTTAACTCAATCGTACTACCAGGCGTTTTAAGGTTATTCAAAATAGTTTTAGAGTTTCATACCCCTGTTTATGTTAAAATCAATTTTGAAATCCTTGAAAAATTGTTTAATAAATTATAATTTATATTTTAACTTGCTTTAAAAGGTAAAATAAATTTAATTTTTAAGTTAATTCAATAAATAAATATTGCAGAATTAAATTTGTCCTTATTAACTTATTATAGGTAAAGCTTCTTAAAGATTTTGTTTTCCACAACGGCAAAACACTGCAGCGATCGCATCATGCTCAGTGGAAATACAAACTTAGAGAAGAAACTCTTAAAAGGGAAATGTATGAAAAATTTGCAATTAAAAAGGTTATTAAAGAAACAGGAACAACTGAATGGTACGGGTGCAGTCGGGATACATCGAGGTGTTTCGGTACAGTGGTAGATTCCATGCCATCTTATTTATATCTTGGTAAATGGACACCACCTTGTTGTCTGGGAAATTTGCGGCAAGTTGCTCGCCATGTTTTTGATAAATTAGATGAAAGTGGGGTACGGTATTGGTTAGATGGGGGTAGTTTATTAGGAGCTATGCGAATTAATGATATATTACCTTGGGATTATGATGTAGATGTAGGAATAAATAAAGATGATATTAATCGATGTGAGTTATTAGTAAAAGCTAAAAATAAACCATTTGTAGATAATAAAGGTTATGTTTGGGAGAAAGCTACAGAAGGCGAATTTTTTAGAGTACAATATAGTAAGACTAATAGAATTTATGTTAATATTTTTCCATTTTTTTCTAAAAATGGAACAATGACAAAAGATATGTGGTTCACTAGTCATAAGCACATGGAGTTTCCTGATCATTATTTACATCCTATGTCTAGTATAGAATTTATTAATAGGCATGTACCTAGTCCTAATAATATTCGAGATTTTTTAGAGTTAAAATATGGTAAAAATGTCATTGAAAATCCGCAATATCCAGATCCAAAACGATTAAAATTTAACTTAGAAAAGTAATTTTATACCAAAAATCATTTTTATTATTTTATCAGTTCATCATAACATTTATTTGTAAAAACGCATAAAAAATATAATATAAAAATATTTAAAATATTATTTACTATTTTAATTTAATAGAATTTAGTAATGGAAGTCCAGTGAAGATAAATAATTAAGCAATTTTAATAGAACTTTCTGGATAAAGTATTATAAAAATCAACGCTTTAACTTTTAAATTTATGTATTGTATTAATAGTATTACACATAAACTTATTTTTATATAAGAATTCTCAAAAAATATTTCTAAATATTAAAAGCTCATATTTTGGAGCTGTGAAATATTTTTTCTGTTATTAAAAAACTTAATAAATAATGCAATAAATTTTAAGTATAACAAATGTGTAATGTACTATTTAATTTATATAATTTTAAGATTTAGTCAGTTTCTAGTCATAAAATAAAATGTAAATATATTAATTTTAATTTAAATCCTGTTATATAAAAGCAATATGTTTGTCTTCTTGTTGTTTTATTGTAAAAAAAAAAAATACTGAGTTTTGCTCATTATTAGTAATTAAAAAATAATTTGTTATATGTTATTAAAAATATCTATTATAAATGTAAAAAAATTAAATATAAAGTTGTATGTTATTGTTAAATATTTGTGAAGTGTTATAGTTCTTCTGTTTACACCAAATTAGTGTAATTTAATTAAATAATTTATTGTTAGATAAATAAATCTTCATGTTATATAATCCTTAAATTGTGCCAATATCTAATGAAATAACTATATTCAATAAGATGATGGTTCTTACATTTATGTGCCAAATTTTGTTATAACAATAAACAGTAAAATATTAACAAACATAGTATTTATTTATACATCATCTACTACTTCTAGATCTTCTGGAGGAGTTAGTGTTGGCGGTTCTCGTACTAATGCTAAAAGTTTATCCAATTTCATGCATTGTAATGTAAATTGATCTAAATGTTGTTGTTTTTTCGGTGCTTTACATGGCACCCTAAGATTTGGAGATAATTTTAGTGTGTGAATTGTTCCCCTGAAAATTGTTTATAATAATAATAAAAACATAAATATAATTAAAGGCTGTTCTATTTTAAAATTATATCGTGGAATATCTCACGAAATCTGCATCGGATCGAAAAGGCATCCTAATCAAAGGTTTAATGGTTTGGAGGGGGATACCTGATTTTGTCAAAATTTTTGCAATCTGTCTCTTAGGGGATAGAGAAAATCTTAAATAGGAACTCCTATTTTTAATTCCAGATTCGAATAGATTGAAGAAACCAAGTAAATTTTATTTCAAGAATGCTTTTGTATTTTTGATATATTGTGCTGCAAACGGGGGTTTTAATTTTAAATTATATTCTGGAATATCTGACAAAATATGTACTCTCATGGGTAATTGTAAAATTTAAAACTAACTGAGGTTTGAAGGGCTAAAATTTTAACAATAAAATGTAACTCTCTAAATCATAAAACTTTTGATAAAAAATTTTTTTTTGATTCGATACATATTTCGCTAGATATTCCAGAATATAATTTAAAATAAAAACTTCCATTTGTTGCGTCATTTATCAAAAATACAAAAAATAATTTAAATAAAATTTACTTGTTTTTCCTATTTAAGATTTTAAAATAAGCAATTTTCCCTGCTCTCCTGAGGATCAAGGGACAAATTTTTGACAGAATCGGGTGTTCCCCTCTAAACCATTAAACTTTTGATCCTGGTTTCTTTTCGATCCAATGCATATTTCGGGAGATATTCTAGGATATAATTTTGCTTACTTATCATCGCCAACAATAATAATAGGTAATTTTGAATTAAAACTTAATCGAGTTAAATTATTCTTCTTTTTAGAAACAATGCTTTGTTTACAAATTGATCTGTATTTATTTCTATTTAAATCAAAAACATAAACTCTCCCTCTTGCAGTTGATGTAGCAAATACTGTACTAGAATATGGTGCCCATTGGGCACAAGATACTGCAGAACCCAAATCAAAAACAAACAATGGTTCACTGTAATATAATAAAATATATTAGATGTTAAAAAACTAAAAAGGTAAATTTTATTTATTAACCCTCTCTTATCTTCCCAGATTTTAATTCTCCAGTCTGCACTTGAAGATAAAAATATATCTGAATTGAATTTATTGTAATCTAATGCGTATACAGCCATGGTATGTGCATCATATGTGAATAAATATGTTGCTGAGTATAAGGTACTGCATTTGTAAATTAAACCTTCTTCTGTTCCAACAAGAAATATTAATGGATTTTTGGGATGAAATGCCATACTTGTCGCACATCCTTAAATATATAAATTATAATATTTAACTTAATTTATAAATTAATTTGATATTTACCTCTTAATTTAATAAAAGTTCCATCTGGGCCTGGAACTGGATCCCTATCTAAGTATAAAGTTATAATTGTTGTTAATGCTAATTCATTTTGCATTAATACCCAGTTATTAACTTTTCCATCAGCTGCTACAGAATAAAAATTCATTTCTCCGTCTTGCATATCTGGACCCCATTTTACCTAAGCAATATTTTAATAAAACAAATTACTTTTTTGGTTTGTTTTGTAAAAATAAAATGCCTAATTCAATTTTTCAGATATTGTTTTCACTTCTAAATAAAATAGATTTGAAAAAAAAAAAAAAAAATAGAAAATAGTTTTGTATCTACATTTAAAAAAATTGAGCGATCATTATAGAAAATAAGTAAAACTATTTTTGCAGTGAATTTATATATATTTCATTATTTATGAAAGGATTTTAAGTATTTTTCTTCACATATTTCTTAATTAGTTTGTAATATAATAACTAATTTTGAAATACTTACAATTATAAAAAAAATTGGTTGTTTTGCAAAAATAAAATGTCTAATTTAATGTTTTAAAAACTGCAAATTTGGAAAATATTAAATGAATAAAACAATAAATAAATAAATAGTTTCTTTATATTTTAAAAATTGAACAATAAATATATATTAAAACTGTTTTTTCAGTAATTTTTGAATACTCGTACACGTTCACAAATGTTTCTTTATTCAAAAGTTTCTGTCCTCTATTAAAATTAATATCAAAAATAAATATTTTTATTTAGTTGTAGTAATAATTACTAAAAATTTCAAATATTTTCTAGTTTCACTAAAACAATTATATTTACAACAAGGATGGGCAACAACTAATGTAAGTATCTTAAACTGACGCAATTCAGCAATTTTTTATTTATTAACATAAGTTTATAGTTATTATAAAGTCAATAAAACCAAAATTATTGAAAATATTGTTTGTAATACAATTTTTGTAATTATTTTTATTGTATGTCACGGACCGGAGAAAATATTAGATGGCAGAATATATTCATAGTTTCATCAAATATTACTAAAGTAATAAAAATATATGTAATTACTTTCCAGACAATTCCACTGTGTTTATTCGTAACGGAATTACTTTTATATTGCGGTTCTTTACAACTAGTTGTTACATTATAAATACAAACACTTCCATCATATAATCCAACCACAACCATAAATGGATATTTTGGATGAATATCCACACACATCACACTGCTATCAGTTAGGCATATATGTTCTGGATAAGATGGATTTTTTAAAGTAAATAAACAAACTGCTCCTTGGGGATTCATTTTGTAAACAACTAAAATGCATATTAATTACTTAAAAGTAAATAATTCAATTTTAGAATAAAAAAATTCTTACGTGTGCCAAAAGTAACTGCAAATAAATCATAATACCATGGATTCCAAACAATATCAGTAATCATAGCTTTTCTTGTTTTTTCGTAATGAAATTTCCAAAGTGGTAACAAAGTCCCTTCATCTTCTCGATATTCATCTGAAGGATCTTCCCAATAACGATAATCTTTAGCTATATCATCATATGTATTTAAATTTACCATTCTTTCTAATGTTTTCCACGCTACAAGCATTCTTTCGCGTAATTCTGTATCAACTGCTGTGACTTTTTTCTTTTTTGTTATTACTTTTTTCGTTATAAGAACTTTTTTCTCTTTTTCTTTTTCACGTTGTTGAGCTGCATAATCTTCTTCATATGCATCGTAGATAATCCATTGTAATACTAAACTACTGAAATTGGCTCTTGGCGGTGGAATAGTCTGAGTTTCTTGCGACTAAAAATATACATTTTTAAATACTATTTATATAAAAAATATTAAATAAATAAATCTATTTTTCTGTATTATGATATCAAGTTATTAACATTTTGCAGAATTCGCAGAAGAATTATAGTGAATAGGTATATATGCATTAAAATTTGTAGTGGACTCCTCCGCCCCACACATCAAATTGCTTTAATACAAATGAGATTTAATATACCAGGTATCTACTTTTTTGTAATAAAGAAAATTCAATGGTAAAATTTATTATTTATTATGCTATAAATTAATCCCTATTATTGTTAAGACAAATATTTAAATATAAAAGTTGTTCAGAATTAAAATGATCATCCAATCAGCTTTTTTTTCTTTATTATACGACAATTTTGTTACGAGATACAAGAAAAATAAATTTTTTATCTTTGAACTGTTTAGTTAGTGCTGTGCAAATTAAAAAAATACTTTAATTTAAGTGGCATTGTCCAGTTCTTGTATTTATGAATTTCTCTGTAATCTTGTCTTTAAATTTAAAAATATCGAAACAATTGTTTCCTATTTTCCTTATTTGTATAAAAATTAATTATAATTTTTAAGCTACACTTGATAAATATTTATATGGACCGCAAAGTATTAGATATTATTTATTTTATTTTGCATGGCACTCAAAACTAAAAATATTCGTATATTATTAAAAAAAAGCATATTTC
>CM008235.1:4106548-4119962 GCA_002278615.1 Pogonus chalceus
GAATGCCCTATTTTATTTCTATACTCCTTAGCAGGGCATATTTTGTTTGGTTATGTAATATACTAACAGAGCAATTATATGTCAGATTGACTTGTGAAGGTAATAAATGTGTAGGTAACGACAGTGGTATTAATTTTTGACTAAACATTTCCATTAAGAATGTAAACAAGTAACATTTTATAAAAATTTGGACAGGGAGCGTTTTTTCTATTTTGTCGCTCTAGAGCGGTAAAGTACCATTTTGCGCGCTAGAGCGGCAAAGAACCATTTTGCGCCCACAAAAGAGGGCGCAAAACGCCTACTTTGTATAGTGACTGTAGAAAAAATATTTTACGGGTTTTTTATACAGCATGACAGTGATATTATAGCTAGACAATGGATTAATATTTACAAATACAATGAAAGAAATTTAATTGCCACAAGATATCATTTCAAATTATAATCATTTTGCTAAATTGTTCAAAATTTAAATGAAGGTTTGAAAGAAAGAGCAATACTTGAGCAACTTAATAAGGATATCGATAAAATTAATATTGATATCATTGGTAAACTTCACTGTGAGTACAATATATACTTTGATAAGCCTGGATGTGTCATTTTTCAAAATTAAGAATACAAGAAAAATTAAAGTATTCTTAACATAGAAGAATTCATGTCATTCTTGTAATTTAGCGTAAAAAGAAATTTAAGGAAAAGACAGAATTGCATAGAAGTTTATTTTGTATAATTAAGTTTTGTACTGAAAATAAAAGTTAATCATAATTCCGAGCTAGACTCGGTTATCTTGATATTTTAGGTCTAATCGAAACAAAAAACTTTAATTAATATAAAAATTATCAAATTAAGTAATTGGCCTTTTATGTTAATGGTTTTTATCTGATCTAATCTAATTACAATCATGAAATATGCATGATTGATAGATTCCTGATCAAAAAAGTAATGATTTATTTATAAATAATGAATAAAAAATTTGTTTTCATTGCACGTTTTAATTATTCTTCTTTTTACAAGGTATTAATTTAAATGTGTATAAATTGCACTATTATATAAAGAGTTATTTTTTACAGTAGAAAACGTTTATGATGACGTTCGAATATCAGGGTTAAAAATTTCTTCATTTGTTCGTTTATTATTCAGTTTTAGTAAAAAAGTGATTAATCAATAATTGATATTTATAATAAATATTATTATTTATGCAGTAAAAAGTTAAATTTAGTTCAATAATAACAAAAAAATCGTCGCTATAATAATGTTGTTATAAGTAATGTCTTTGTATCCGATACTACTTCAGAAACATTTTCTATACAAACCAAATAAATTAAGTAAATTCAGTCATTATAGGCGATGTAGTACTTTAATCGTGAATTTGAAAAAAAAGTAAGTAAATAATTTTAACAATTTAACAATTCATCTGAGTTGAAAAATATAATCTGATTTGAACGTAATTAATTTTGAGGAAAATTTCCTTATTTTGATCTTTTGATTCTAATTTTGATCTACTTGGACCTGATTCTGTTCTTCCCATTTTTGAAATAAATACATTTACCATATTTCTTAAGTCAAACTGTCCGAGTCGAAAAATTAAATCTAATTTGGACATTATTACTTTTAAGTCTCAAAAAGTCGAAAAAAAGACCTTGTTTTGAATTTTTTGATTCCGATTTTGATCTACTGGAATCTGATGCTGTTTTTCATTTTTGAAATAAATACATATATCTTATTTCTTAAGTTAGACTGTCCGAGTCGAAAAATAAAATTTGATTTGAACATTAATACTTTAAAGTCTCAAGAAGTCGAAAAAAAAAGACCTTGTTTTGATTTTTTGATTCCGATTTCGCTTCACTTGAACCTGATTCTGTTCTTTCCATTTTTTAAACAAATATATTTATCATATTTCAAAAGTCAGACTGTTCGAGTCCAAGAAAATTTCCTTGTTTTGATCTTTTGATTCTGATTTTGATCTAAATATTTGGACCTGATTCTGCTTTATCCAGTTTATTCATATATTTATCAAATTTTTTCAGTTTAGATCTGATAATGAACTGATCTTAAATAAAGATTGTATTTTGATCTGTTTTACATTATAAAATTTTTGAAAATAATTTTTTACTTGCATATATTGCCAATTATATATTAATTGCTTCAGATTTTATGAAATTTTATTTTTAACCAATTGTTGAACTAATTTTGATTGTTAATTGTACTTTGCGTGATTTCTTTATTATATAAATAAGGATCATGATTTCAACACCGTACATGTTTTAAAAAAATCTATATCATAGTTTAAATGTTTTAATTACCTACATATACTAAACCTTGTTTCAGTTCTATTCAGATTATTATTATTTCAAATTTCACTATACTTATCTTTGGGTTGATTCATATTTGATACTTACTATAAATTTTAACGTTATCATATAATTAATATAAATTTTTATGTAACAGGTAATAACTAACAAAAATCTTATTTTGACCTAAAATATTCCTATGGATAATTTGCATACTTTTAAGACTTTCGCAGAAAAAATCAGGTCCACAAGGTCTGGTTTTAGCCTAAATATCATGTCCTGATTTTGCATCAGTTTTTGACAAATCAGGATAAAGTTATATTAAAACTTTTAAACTGACTTAGACTTAATTTTAGGTTATAATCAAATTTTAATTTCCGACTCGGATCAACATAAAACATTTATATATGTTTACAGCTAAATTATTATCGCACATACAAGTTTAAACTTGACAATTTGTAATGCAGTTTACAAAGATTAATGTTATAAGTTAAATTTAGGTGTTGAAATAAATATTTTTAATAAATACAATTTGAAAATAAGAAAATAAGAAAATGATGATCTCATTATTGTAGTGTTTGAACACCGATTAGTCTCAAACCCGTTTCAGTGCACAGCTAAATTGGTTGTCCATGTCATCTTTATGTCATAAATCGTGTTCTAAAATAATAATTTCCGGTTTGTAACGTTTCAATTTTGTTCATATTTGATATTCTTGGAGCCATTAATTTCGTTTTAAGCTGTATTAGTTTTGCATTACTTTTATATACGTGTATTTCATGAAATTCTAATTATTTTAACGAAATCGTTTTCAAGTAAAATATTGTTAATTTAAATTTTTACGTCTATTAATCTTATTTTATTATTTTCAACGAGCAATTCTTATATATAATCGATCTCAAAAAAGAGCTCTAACGATTTTGATGAAAATTATTTTGGGTCATTTTCAGGAAAAATAATAAATAAATGAAAGCTTTTTTACGGATTTGATATGAAACGTAACAGTGACATTATAGCTGACAACGGAGAATTATTTACAAATAAAATTGAATTGCCACAAGATATTATTCTAAATAATAATCATTTTTGATTTTTGGAAACTGAGAGAGCAATACTTGTGCAACTCAAATATAAATGTCTCAAAAATTAACATTGATATCATTGGTAATCTTCAAGATGACAACAAAATAAACTTTAATGAGCCTCTATGTGTCATTTTCCAAAACTAAGAAACCAGAAAAATTTAAATTACTTTTACCGGAGGAGAATCTATATCATTTTCGTAATTTAGTGTGGAAAAAAATTTTAGGAAAAGATTGAAGTGCATAATCAAGATTTTGTATTAAAAATAAAAAGTGAAATCCCGCGCCAAGCTTGGTTATCCTGACATTATATGAATAATTTAAGCAAGATTGCCCTTCAACTATCGAAAAATTTATAAATATGAGACTAAAGATTTGTTCAATTTTGGATAATAATAAAAATAATAAACCTAAACAATTTTCGGAATTTAAATTGACAAAAATACAAACACATTTTTTGCTTATGGGTGAATCGTAAACGAAAAAAATTCGATTAAAATTTAATGAACAAACAAACACGTGTAGGTATACAAAAGCCGCGTATTTAATGAACTAACGAAAAGAATAAAATGATTTCGTGTTTTTGTTTTGTTAATGCCGCTGATTATTGTATTATTGTTTGATGAAACATTTAGATTATTTCTCTCAAAGCATTTTTGTGTACAAATCACGCGAAGCATATGTTGTTCAAAGCATAGATAATGTCGCATTTGTTTAATTTGTTTAGAGTTATTATTTTATTAATCACAACTTATTTAAATGGAATTAATTTTTTTATTTAACATGTTTATTTATGTTTTATATTATTTTTAGGGATATAATCAATTTTTATATATTATTATATATTTATATTTATTTATTATATAAACCCAAATTATTACAATTCAGAATAATGTATATACAATATGTACAGTTAAAGTATACAGGGTTGCTATTTAAGTTAAGGAAACTGTTTCCCCCTCTAACCCCTTTCGGGAGTAGTCGGTTTTTTTTTCGGATTACTATCATTCAATAGAGCTTTAAAAACATTTAAGACGTACCCCTTCTTTTCTCAATGCGTTTCGTATTTTGCGAGATATTTGGAAGCTACGTGTGGTCTGAAACACCCTGTATATTTCAGTTGTATACATTCACTAGTCAATGTATACTTCATTCTGTCATGATATTTATTGCTTTTAATATATCGATATCCACATTTTAATATGTCGCATCCCACGTTTGGAAATTTTTTTAGGAAATAAGTCTCACTAGCAGAAAAAATAAAAATGCTTAAATAAGAATAATTTGTCAAAAAAAAAAAAAAATTAAATAAATCATGTGGATTCCGATGTATTGATCGCTTATTGTTTTTGTAGGATACGACATATTGTCAATGGAATTTGATGTATCATTAGAAGGAGGAAAAATTAAATGTATTTTAGAAGTAAGATTGATTGTATTGTTTAATATTTAATTATATATTCAACATAGTTTATCATATTTTTGTACTTTTGTTTAATATTATAAAACTCACAGATGATTAAAATATATTTATAGCTACAGAATATTATATTAGTTATTTTTTTTTTAAATTATGTTTAATATTGTTTTGAACTTTTTTTTGAATAATTTGAGTACTGTTAACTTTTTTTCAACTTAAAGTACATTCTCTTGATTAAATTTCAGATTTCTTTTCGTCATTATAATCTATAAATTTATTTTTAGATTTTGAATAAAATACAGGTATTTTTAGCAAGTATATAGTGATTATATATACAAGTAAAGCAATACTAAGAAATGAAAATTAAAAATTACTTTTTTGTACTCATGCATTGAAAAGTGTTGATTGCGTTACCTTAGCAACATCCGAAATTTCTATTTTCCGCATTGTAACCAGAAAGTCTTACGGGAAATTGCGCAAAAAGGACTCCTATTTCTAAGGTATCTATTAAAAAACTGTATTTATAATAAAAAATTATAGTTTTTCAAACTTNTTATATATTTAATCATTATATGCTTGCTAAAAATGCCTGTATTTTATTAGAAATATAAAAATAAATTTATAGATTATATTAACAAAAACAAACACTTTTCCGTGAACCAGTCGTTCCCGCACTTGGTATGTAAATAGCTATCTTGCACATTTTATTAAGTTTATTAATTTAAAACTATTCATAGAGTCAGGCTATGGATGTGGGATACGGCATGTTATAATATTTATTTAAAAAATAATAAATAACAAATTTGACCTCTACGACTTTAATATAGGTTGCAAAAAATTATTATCATTCCATTTTTCAAAATAAGTCTCTTTCTAAAATTTAGTGGGATACGTTATATTAGAACGTAGGTATTAATATTTAAAAAATTCGATAGTGATAATGGTATATAAAAAAAGACTCTTGAACGATTATTTTTTCAAATTTTTATGACATTACTTAGCTCTAGCATTCGTAACGAAATCGTACAGGTAAAAATTTACCTTGTTATGGTGGTTTCTTTTTTTGATATTGAAACTAAAGTATTGTATGATTAATCGTAAATTATTTTTATTAAATATAATTTTTCGTTGCAACCGATATCGTTGTATGTCCTACTACTTAATTTCAATTTTTATAGAGTCTAAATAAATAAAGAAAATTTAGTTGTAACATCTAGTTCGTCGTTATAAGTGATTTCTACCGGGTATGTTCTTTTTTATCGACAGGTAATTAAGTTAATTAAAAAACAAAATAAATTCGTATATAAACATTAAATTCATAGTAAACATAAATAAGAAATAAAGAGTATATTTACAAAAGCAGAAAAGTAATAGTAGTTTTTACAAGAAAGAAGTCTTTAAAATCAGCCATCTACGGAAACGGAAGTCTGAGAAAAACAAAAGTCAGGATAAGTCAACAAAATAAACAGAGTGCAGCAAGTGAGCATCGAAATTCGAATGTCACAATGTGGGTTCAACTTCAAATAAAAACGTGATACAATTGGTTTTGCGTGAAATGTCACCTGCCAATCAAATAACAAAATAAATATAACTTTGTCGTCGGTGCCGCTATTATTTTGTGTGTTCTCTGTCCGATACGAATGATCTCAGTGCAAACAGATAAACAATAAACATTGAATTATTGCCTCATGATGATACCTATCTATATTGTGCAAACGGTTCACTGGAATTTATAACCACGCGATTATTTAGGTAGGGAAATTATTATGCGAAGGTAGCGTTGGAATGTATAGGTGTTTGTTTTTATCTTTTTCAAACACTGCTGTTAAGGTTAACAGCTTAATTAAAAAAGTTTCAAGTGACTTTGTTTTTAAATGGAATCATTATTTAAAAAATACTTTATAAATATATTGTTTTAAGTATTTTTTCGTAATAATAAGATAAATATATAGCAATTTTGTAGTTATTCGACATATCAATATAACAACAAGCAATTTTTTGTCGAAATATTGAAAAAATCTTTAATCTGAAAATATATTTTACATGTATTCGAACATGTTGCTTGTAAAATTACAATTAAAACTTTAAATTTACAATTATATTTTTATATTAAGATGTATTTGAAATAGTCCAATGGAACCGGTATAGTATGATAAATTTATAAAAATACTTAACTATGCAATTTTGTTATAAGGCCATTAGTATTTCTAATAATCGAAATTGTTCAATTTAGTGATTTAAGTAAATTTGTCATACTAAAACGAGTTTTAC
The DNA here is from genome assembly GCA_002278615.1 of Pogonus chalceus. Taxonomy (NCBI): domain Eukaryota; kingdom Metazoa; phylum Arthropoda; class Insecta; order Coleoptera; family Carabidae; genus Pogonus; species Pogonus chalceus. The sequence goes on from CM008235.1 coordinate 4,113,610, forward strand.
TTTATAAAAAAATGTTCGCCGAAAGCCGACAGCTATGGCCATATAATTTATGTGTATTTTAAATTTAAAAAAAGATTTTTAAAAATATGAAAAATATTTTAAATGTTTAATAAATATGTTTAAATGAATAAGTATAGTCCCTATTGGGTATAAACTTATTTGGTTTAAGGGAGAAAATACTTTTAAAACCATAAAGAATTTTTTTTTTCTTTCATTAAATTTTAGTCTAAGATGATAAAAATATGTTACCAAATTTTTTTAAACGAAATTCAAAGTATTTCTGATGTTATAGCTGATGAACCTGGCACCCTTACCGTAAGGGCCTTACGCTTGGCGTTTGAGCGCTTACCTTTAAACTCGTTTTACTTAATACTATGTTTTTCAAATTGGCGTGAATGATTCAAAAAACTGTTATATTTATCCGTAAATGAAAAAATAAAAACACTTAAAAAAAATTATCTTTTTAAAGTCAAAATTACTGAAATAATATGTCAATTTTGAACTTCTAATTTTTACTCAATTTTTTTGGCTTAGGAACAAATGATGACTGTTAATTATTGTAAAAAAATATTTCGTATATTATTTATGCAAAAATCATGAGAGTTAGAGCTAACGCCCATTAACAACTCGCAACACGTCCTTCCCCTAAAACATTGTTAGAGTTCCGCCATATTACATAATTTTGTTTTAAAAAAATTTTTTCTAGAAGTTAAAAGATCAATTAATAAGAATTTAAAAATCCAGATACATTAGCATAAACTTTCATCGAGAAAAAAAAAAAAAAAATATAAAGTTCGACGTTCTAAAGGTATCCCCTCCCTTTAAGGAAAAATTGACAAGTAACCACTTCATTTAAAAACTGTTAAAAACCATAAATTTTGGAAAAATTATTTAACTTGTCTTATATTATAAATAAAATTGATCAAAAATTATCGACTTTATTAGTTAATAATAATAAAAATAAAACATATGTACATAAATTTGATGATAAAAAAGTTAATTAAAAAAAAAGCAACAATAATTAGTTTCGGATAAAATTCGGCGATAATTATTTTCAATGCCAATTTTTTGACATGCTTCTATTTTTTTGTTCGTCAAGATATGAAAAAAATTAATCAAAAACAAAACTTATCATGATATCCTTGATATTTTTAATTTTAAAGTTAACAATTAGAACATTTTTATGAATAAAAGTATTTTGAGGTAATATATCTGTTTTTGAGTTTTTAATAGTTATTGTGACATGGAATATTTTGTTTTTACAGGTTGAAACAAATATATATTTGATATAGATACTATTGTTTTTTATGGTCGACGGAATCATGTTTCAAATTTAAATAATTTGGCACTTGGCTGTGATGTGAGGGTTGTATGATGCTCAAGTTACTGTATGATGTATGGCACTTATATTTTTCAGCCTTCCTATAAATATACTGTGCGGCAACCCTATATAGCGTAGCTCAATTCATGCCCATTAAATTTATAACTGCTCCATTTAACGTCAGTTACGCATTCAGATTCACAGCAGCAGTTTATAATTTTGCGTTAGATTGGTCTCCATTTTATTAAACGTTCTACTACCTATAGCTGTTCAATAAAGTCGCATAAAAATTTATCACTCCTTTGAATAAAGATGTTTCAGAAAATACCCACCACAATACTTATTTCTTATTAAATGGAAGAAATTCAATAAAAATGCTGATATTAAATTGTTTATAGGCAATTTTAGAGTTATTGTATATATTTCTTTCCTTAAATGTTAAAATAAAATGAGTTTCACACCATGAGGCGTTAAAGACCTAAAAATATCATCAGTAAAATTACTCTAATAGAGACATAAGAGTGGGGTAATAAGATGGTACCCAATTAAGTAGTGTACTCACCGTATTTAATACATCTTTTTTTCAATTTCAGCACATAAGCCATATTCACAGGACATCGCAAGAATTATTTGTTATTTTATCTATTTAGTCCAGTAAAAAGAGCATTTAACCGTGCATTTTGGGTAGGCAGCAATTTTATTTTTTTATCATATAAAGGATTTTTTCAAAAGCTTAAGTTTGATTTTTCGGGTTGGGGTCGATGCCTATTTGGCGCAATTTTGAAAATAAGAGTGAAATCTTGCTTTTAGGTTATCTTGGAAACTATAAGTGTTACAAAAATTTTGTAAAAAGCTTTTTTATAGATAATAATATTATCTACAATTTTTGTTGATAATTTTTTGTTGTAATTATTATAATAAAAAAATTATAAACAAAAATAGATGAAAAATTAAGCAATGAATGCACTTTAAGCGCAATATCTTTATCGGAAGTTGATAGGCTCAAATCGAGTATAGCAATTATACAAAACTTTTGTTTTTGTATTTGTTTGCTAACATTACAACAAAATTATAGTAATATTACTAAATATTTTTTGAGAGTTACTTTACCAATTTCACATTACATGTATAGTAATTTTACAAAACGGTTCATAACCAATAAGTTCTGTAATATAAGAGTAAAGTATTGTAAATTTATAAAGCACTTGACGTTCTATTACTTTCAAATATGGTTTTGTATTTAATTTAAAAAAAATTAATTTACAATGTATTTATTGTAATATTAATTACAATATTGATTCGTGATTTCCAAAAAATTATAGCAAATTAAATTATAAGTAATGTTTGTAAATCTGGGAATCTTTTTATGGGATATCGACCAATGTTTCAATAAAATTACAATGCGTGTACAATTTTTACATAAAAAACTCATCTTAATAGGTTTCCTCATATGTTTTAAAAAAATTACCTAAATTGTATTTTAATTTGATATTAATATAAATTAATTTGTAATTTTACGCATCTTTTGCTTTAAGAAAAAATTTAAATAGTATACCACTTAAATTAAAGTTATTTGTTTTATTTTACATGGCACTCTGTAAACAGCTTAAAGATAGAGATTTTTCTGTATCTTTTAAGAGCTTATTTGAATAGATATTTTATATTTGAACAATTTTGTATTTAAATATTTGACTTAACATAAATAGGGAAAAATTTATAGCATAATAAAAATTTTACCATTGAATTTCTTATATAACAAAAAAAAGTAGGCACCCGGTATAGTATAGTAGGCCTATAATCTTTTGTTTTTATTATTTATTTAAGTGCAATTTAGTGGATTAAATTAAAGACTCTTTCTTACTTCTTTGCTCAGATATTATTTACCAAGATAAATCACTACGATTTAACTTAAACAGGCTTCAAAGGAAACTAAGTTAATTGCACTTAAAATAATTAAATCTTTATTTATGCTTGCATTTAAATTGATTTTAATTATACAATTATTGTTTTAATAATTGATATATGAATATTTTATTTATTCATTTGTTTTATTAAAATGTATTTGTAATAAAGATATTTGTGATAATAAAATCAATATAATAATAAAAAGCTTATCACACAAATGAAATACAAATTATTTATTCAAAGTTTTTCGTTAGAATTATTTATAACATTAAAAAAATAAAAATCAGATAGAATAAAAGATTGTCGTATGTAAATCTGTTGAAAGATTTTGTCAATGAATGCAAATACACTTTTTATGTAGTCTAAAACATTGCATTCCCGTTGATCTAAAGTTGTTCCAAAGCCATTGAGAACAGGAGGATTAATTTGACAGCGATTATGTGGTAAATATTTAATTTACTTTGCATAATTTATGCACCGCCATCGAGTTATTAAAACTTCCATTCCGGAATTTGTGATGATGTTGCTGGTTTATTTTCATTTTACATATTCGAGTCTAGTTTAAGACCCTTTTACATGCAATATTTATGTATGTCTAACGTAAACAAGTTTTAACTATTTAATAGTTTGCCTCGTAATGGGAAATTTTAATAGGATGTTTTAATTATTTTATTAACGGTTCTTACATGTCACTAAATACTAAATACTCAATAATATTTAATTATTATTATTGGTTTATTTTTAACAGCACAATTTTGCTTTCTTATTTCAACAATTAATACATTTTTTAGAGATATTTAGTTACATATACACAAAAGAATTAACTTTTCTTATATCTGTGTAACAAGTGTCAAATTTACTAAAGTAAAAACAATCAACAGCTCGAAATATCGCTTCAAAAATGTTTTATAAATCATGTTAAGTAAATGGAAACTGTTTTTGTTGCGAAAAAAGAAATTCGTAAACAAGCAAATCTCCGTTATTTTGAAGTTTTGGTTACAAAACCAGAGAAACCGAGATTTCTTAATAAATTATTTATAAATTATTGGTATGTTTTACATAATTTGAAATAAATAACCTTTAATATATATTATAAATTATAAATATTATAAAAGAGACTTCCGATACATTTTTTTAAATTACTATGGAAATTTTTAACAGTGTATTGCTTCGGTTCTTGTATTTAAGAACTTCTTTGTTATTTTATCTTTAAATCTTTAATTTGAGTTTTCTTTATTCGTATAAAAAATAAATTATAATTTTTAAGTTACAGTTAATAATTAAAATTTATATAAACTGCCTAATTTTTAATATCAAATGCATTTTATTTCGAAGTAAGTTTCTATTATTTGAATCTTCTTTACAATAAAATAACAATGAAAGAACTCTAACTATTAAAAAATTGTTTGTTTTATTTTGTGTGGAACTCTGTAAACTGCTAAAAGATAAAAATTTTAATTTATCTGTGTATCATGACAGAATTGTTCTTTAATTTAAAATAAGTTCATTGGATGCACATTTTTGTTTTTAATAATTTGTCTTTAATTATTTGTTCTAACATTAATAGGAAAAAAATTATGGGGTAATGAAAATTTTACCATTAAATTTCCTATACAATAAAATTGTTCGTCTTTATAATAATTATACTTAAATGATTGTCATTTTGTTATATTTGTATGAAAGATAACCTAAATAAATTGATAATGAAGAACATGGTGGTATGTTTTTATCAGTTTTTATTTGAAAGCATTTGTTTTATCTAGTTATAATGTATACAATTAAATTCTCATTTATGCTGTTATCTTTATAAAAAAAGAGTTTCATTAAAAAGCCTTTAAAATATAGTAAAAAAGGAAACGTTTTACAGTATCGTAAACACACTTAAAATTTGTTATCTCAAAGGAGTGCATGTAACTATTTCCTGCTTTTCATCGCTAAAAAAATCAAAGCTTAGAGACCCAATGGGGCGGTCAGCTCAAACACAAATGTCACATTCCACCTCCTAAATGTAACACCCTGATCTTCGGTCTCTCTTACACTTTCAGGTTTGAGTCCACGCCCGTTGACTGAAACTGCAATGTCCAAATTCTAGGGCTGGATTTTGTAAAAGTTTCTGTATACCTGTAAGTTAGTATTCAAGGGTTGTTAAGCCGATGTTAGGTAATAAATGGTTTGAAGAATTTGGATCCTGTTTGCTTGGCCATGGAAGAGCAGCTCTGTCGACACTTGCCGAGCTTGTCTACCCTTTTTTTGTCTCCTACTGTTTGGCAAACCATATTAACTTTACAAATTAAATATTGAAATTAGCAACGTTTTTCTAGCTTATAGTTAAATTCGCATTTTATTTTTTAATCCTTTTAAAGGTAGTTTTATATTTATTGCGGCGATTAGCTTTGTCTAATGATTTATGAATTGAAAAGGATCGCAGCTGTTGGCTGTAAATTCAGAATCCATTAGCTATATGTGCTCTTAATCTGATTGTACTACGAATGGTTTTAGTTTTATTTAAGAGCTACATTTTTAGCTTTATTCGACCAAATATATATCTATATAATTTAATAAAATGCATTTTTTAAATAATAATAAGGCTTAGTGCCTTTGTTTTATTTATTTATAATACTATAAATACATATTTATTTTTTTGTAAAATAAAAACGCATCGATCCGAACAAATGTACGTTATGACAAGCTACTTTGTCTAGTATTTGCATTAGATTTTATCTAGTTTGAATTATGAAATGTGTTTAAAAATAGTGGTAAGAACCAAGAAAAGAATTTATAGTCTTTAGCGATAAAATTATTAAATGAAAAAATCATTTTCAAATGATTTATTATTTTTAATACTGAATTTAATAATTATTTGTTAAAAATATAAATGTATAAGCAAATGGCAATTTATTTCCCATATTTATTTTGCATAAGTTTGGCCAGGATGTGAAGAATGAATAAGAAAATAAGGAAATACAGGTAATTAAAGGATAACAAACCATTTCTAGTAACACAAGGAACACATTATCTGTCATGTTGATTTTTCTGCAGCAAAACATGTAAGGTTTTTTGACAATGCCTGTCCTTTTATAAATTACTTAAAACCTATAAAAATAAGTATATATATATATATATATAT